>KZ308150.1:1921906-2012779 GCA_000376725.2 Ladona fulva | reverse complement strand
ATATATATATATATAATCAGATTTTTCACGTTCTGTGTAAAAGGAAACTAATTTTGCGAGCAATTATGACTGATTTCTCAAAAAAAGTAAAATTCGTAAACAATCGATAATTTATGGCCGTATTATGTATTTTCGGTTTATTTTACGATGATATTTCCCTGTAGAAACATTCGGTACGTTTCTTCGAGTATTTCTTTGGTGAAAATATATTGAGCAACGCTTGGGCGTTTTTTTTCTTATGACGACGAGTGAGCGATATTCCCCTATCTTTTGTTTCCAAAAGATCTATGAACGAGAAATGTACTCGCACTCAAGATCGAATTTCTGCTTATTATACAGAAATATTACGCAATATAACCGGATAAACGAGTCGCATAGATGCTTAATTAATGCCAATTGACCGCGATGGATGCATAGGCTATAATTTTCAGTTCAAGCCATCATTGAAACAAAAAGGTTGAAATGGACTAATGTCTCTAAGTCGTACAAAACAAATCGAAGCGAAGACCTTGATCAAACAGAAAGAATTGAACTAAATGAAGTGCGCATCTGAGCGCCATCCGTTCGGATCAAACCGCCCTTGTTTGCACATCTCTCGTCCACCAATCAGGTTTTAATTCCGTGAAACACCCTTTCAAATAAAGAATCCGATAATAAGCAGATCCGCTTCATGGTGCTCAGACACACCCACTCAAGGATATCTCGAGTATATAGATCAAAGACGCCGGCAGATGAGGAGAGGTTCGGAAAAATAGAAAAGATAGTCGTTTTCGCTTATTCCGATCGGTCGCAATCAGAGGGGGACGGAAAACGGATTTGGTTCTTTAGAGATTTGCTTCGCTGGATCGATGACTAAGTGATCGACATAAGCATTCAATCCTCGTTCGCGATCGCATGCGTTACGAAGTGGGGAGAGTTCGCGCCGACAAACGCTCGTCAAGGAACGGCGAGATTTGAAGGAGTGCATAAACATCACAGTCGTACATTCATAACTTATGCACACATATGAAAAAAGGGGAAGCACGTCTGAGAGACGGATTCTGCTGATTTTATTATTCGCGCAGCCGGTTTCGCCTAAATGGGGAGGGTAGTCAAATGGGACCTGGAAGTGAAAGGAAGGGAGTCAAACGGGAACCGAGAAGAGTGTGGGAGTGGAAAGATGTGGCGGGCCGTAAAACTTTTGGCACACAGTTTATGTGGGATAGGGGAGCGGTGCGTTTGGTGGACAGGGAGGGTTGCGGTGTGGTATAAAGGGTTTAGTGAGTACGGAAAACCCCACGCGAAAATTATCGGAAATCTCTGCCGCGTTCTGTGGCATGGATAACCTATGGTCGGGTCCCTTCCGGTGGGGAGAAGTATGATGCGCTTCCTTTGAGCTTAGTGTTCGGAATGCACGCATTAATGCCACGATTTATTTCCAAACGCCACCAGAGCGTAAGTGTAATTGCCATAGCTATGCTAAATAAAAGAATGACTGTATAGATCAGAGATGATAAACCCACTCTGAATAGTGCCGTTTAAAAAAACCTTTTAGGCGATGAATGCGTGCTGATGTGGTGCCCAAGTATAGGGTCAAATGCTTACATAATCTAGTTAACTACGACAGTGATGGACTTGAGATACTCCCATTACCTATTATAACTGTTTAAAAAATTACAAAATTCAAATCAACTTGCTTTGGGGCATAAATTTATCAGTGAAACTTACATAACAAGGATAGCGCCGTCAGAGCTCCGCTCCACTTTGACATATATAAGAGACAAAAAAACTAGGATGGTCCGTAATTTGCCATCGCCCCACATTTGGCAGTTGGTTTGCTTACGATAAATGGTAATGGTGTTACCTTAATTTTTAAGAGTGATTCATTTTTAAGCCAACTATTTCATCTAAATCGTATTATTGATTATATGCCCCAGGGTTTCGTGAGTCTACTGCAAGGCTCAAATTAATATGGCCAGCCGTGGCTTCGTGAAACATCTCCACATCTTAAAAGAAAAAAACTGTAAGTTACGAAGTTTTCATTATTTTAAGTAATTGGGGAATCTTGGTTGAAATGTTTCTTCTCCGTAAATTATAGCCCTCGATCAGTGACAGCAAAATTGTTGTGATACAAGTGATTGTAGAACTGTCTTAAATTTGATGTGATAACCATAAATGTGCACTGTGTACAAGGCTTGCAGTAATTCCACAAGGTTCAATAGCAGGTAATTTGAAATTCGATGGTGATTACTGCTTAACACACAGTCACATCTTACAACCACACTGTGCTCTTGATGAAACCTCGGCAGTAATGATTGATTATTAAATATGAAATTAAATAACACAGAATAAATTAAATTGCAATGTATTAATATTAATGGCAAAGTTTATTGGAGGGGTGAGTCACGAAAAACTATTAACTGCATAAAAATTACGCACGCGAAGGATACTCCTTAAGTCGAAATGAACATGAAAAATGTCCGACAGGGCCAAGACTACAAAACGGATCCTACACCTTCCCAGTTACTGCTCTAGCCAATTGAGCTATTTCGCCGATCAATCGGGAGACTTTTTCATCAAGCGGAAGATCCAGGTTCGAGTCTTGGTTCTGTCAGATATTTTTGATTAATTTCTCCCTGGAAATATTCCTAGGTGCACACCTAAATGTGGAAAATTACCTTTAACCCTTTTACTCGTACATACCGGCTGAAACAGGCTTTAAACAGGCTTAAACTCCTCTGAGCAATTCCAGGGTAGTTTGCAAAACACGAAAACATTTTCCACGGATTACTTTGTTTCGGCTCCAACAATATTAGCATGTAACGAAAACGCATGCGTACGAGTTAGTTTTATTCTATTCCCCAACTCGTGGAATTCGCATCCGGAGTTGGACGCGAAGAGAGAGTGCTTCAGAGAAGGGGTTTCCCTCTCGCAAGTACAACATCGAGGGGTGCTTTAGAAGCGTGTGAAATTTACGTCCGAGTCGGTGGCTCGGGGTTATCTCCCCCGTAACTTACAATGAATGTCCGGTTTAATGCCTGCGGTAATGACCGCTGGGGCGACTCCGTGTCACATTTCAATTCGATCTCCTCGGATTGAAATTTAACGAGCGCTTGTTCTCCAAATCTCGTGATTTGAAAGTCGCATCGGGAAAAACCTCTCGTCGCGTTTGCTTATGTGATGAAAAATATCTGCAGTTCCTCCCTGGTCATGTGATCTCCACGAATGTTCCCCTGATTCTCGTTTAGTATTGCCCGTCATGAGGGTTTGAGGGGATGAAAAAAATTCCATCGCCAGACCTCAACTCTCCGCATTGAGATGCTTCCAGAAGAGAAAGGTTCCATTATTTGGTTCCAATTTGTAAGGTACGATGCACAAATCGCAGGGAAAAACACACGGCCGTATAGGATTGTATTTTAAGCTACCAGATTTACCAATGGATATTTATATGTTGCTTTTTCATAATCTAGAAGAAGAAGATTTTATAATGCGAGAAAAGGGAAGATTTTTGAGAGACGAACGTTATTTTAACGCAAACGAAGTTTCAAAGCAGAGAGTTTACATATATATCACGAGCTGCATGCTATCTGCATCTGCATGCTAGCTACCTGCTAATATCGTAGCTTAAAATCAAGCCTGATTAGTATTTTGTTAATATTTAGGATATGAATAGATTGCGTACTCACAATCAGTTATAATAGACTTATAATCCAGTTGACACTGAGTTCCATCGTGATTGACTAGGGTATTTACCAAATCCGATATACTGAGCTCAATTTTTTTATCGTACAAAAATACGCTTGGATTTTAAAAGGAGAATGGACGAATATAAGATTATAGAGTTTTCTATAATTAATTTTATGACTAATAGTTGTAAATTACGAAATTTTTACGAATGTTGATTTTATTATTTATTATTTTTTAAATATGTGCCTAATAAAACGTCCCTTATCTCATCCAAAGCGATGGCAACCCCTACAAAAGACGTTCTTTAGGGGTGCCTAATTTCACGTGTTTTTTTTTGTTTTCCTTATTTGTATGTAACATTGTGACAAGTGAAATAAATATGTTAATTAATTAACGATTAATTAATTATTATGATAAACAAAATATTACTACCTCATTTAATTCTGGAAAAATTTATTCGAAAAATATCCACTGAAACCGTCAAATGGGCCTCAAATATATTGGGTTATTATAGACACAATGGACGCTTTCTGGCTTAGGAGGAACAGATGAAAACAATTTCAGATATATTTTCAAAATAAGTTAAGTTCCACCATGCTTCAGGGTGACATTCACTGCTTTATGAATAAATACCTCCGAAGTTTTCTTCCACTGCACATTGAGTTGCTCGATCGCATGAAATACATCCGATTTAAACGTAGCTTTACGCAAACATAATAGACGCAACCGGAATATTTTTTGGTGCAGCAAAAATGACGGAAGGTCAAAAAAACTTCTGACGCACTACGTGGCTAAGCTTCCTGATTTCCTCATTCATTTCTTGCGCACATTCGTTTAATTCTTCCTTCGAGAAAAGAAATAAATAAGTATTCCTTTTTTCTTTGGACAAATCCCAACGCCGCCGACATCCCTCTTCCAAACTCCTGCAAGGGTGCACCCAACAGCGAGTTCTAAAAGCGTTATCCTCACCGTTACGAATTATTTACGGGTTCAAAGAGGCGAAATAAATTATTGGCTGGTGATGCTGGGTTGAAAAGGGGAAAATAATTTTGCGAAACGAGTAGTTACTCACAAGAGCCGTTCACCCTGATGATTCCGGAAAAAGGGGCGGTGGAATAAATTCGAACCGGAAGGGCAATACATTAAAGGGCGTAGAAAACGGGAGAAATGGTCAAAGGTACTATATGTATAAATAGGTAGACCAATGGGGTTTCACGCCACCACTTTCTTATTTCGATAAACACTGTATCGAAATAAATATAGACGAGGAAGTGTTTTTTAGGCCGACGCGAGCAAATACGCGCGCTTTTCTGCTTTAGTAACCGCAATTATTCAAGAGTTCATTAAACCGATATACCGTCGCAACTTCCAGATCCATACGTCAAGGAGAGAACGTCTCGAGCATTTTAAATTCTTTTATATCTGAGCACGTGTGGTAGAGCATGTGTCCGCAATGGATGAAGTAACACCCCCCAAGGAATTACTGTCAGAAATTTTTTTCCTCAAGCTGTCTTTCAGCAAAAAAATCAACTATTTTTGATTGGTTTCACCCAGAAGTTAGAAGGGTCTCAAAATAAAATTATTGTGCTCCTAACTAGCCAAGCTAATCCGTTTTACTTAGGTGAAAGCGGTCCCGGGGTCGATTCGCACGTAGGCACGTACCCAGCAGAGGAGCACGTAGCCTTCCATCGGGACCCTACGTGCGAAGTGACCTCAGCTGTAGAGGCACTTCTAACAGTACTAATAAAATAAAAATTTTCCGATGAAATTAAAATTTTAATCTCACATAAAACCTTATAAAGTTTGGATAAGGAGTAATCTCAATGCTTCTATGAAATATTTTAATGACTATGTTAGTTGAAGTTCATTTATCTTGAGGTAAAGGACAAAGTAAGATGTATCCTTCATTTACTTTTGTCTCAGTTTCTTCATGGCTGTAATGATATAAAAGCCACTGAGGTATGCGTGATGCTAATTAATAGCATTCATTAAGATTTCTTCTGACTCATGCTCATATAGTCATTGTGCTTCACTAACGTGGGCTTTTTCTGCTTACAGCATTCTTCCTCAGTGAGGAAAGCAATGGCAAAATACCTCGCTCCTCATTTTGCCTTGTTATTTCAGCCTATTCTCCAAAGCTTTTTGTTGCTTATGGTGTACGGATGAGGTTCAAACCAGCCTTTAGGCTAAAGACAGTAGAGATTAGTCTAAGGTTCGTGGCAGAAGTTTCCATTTAGAACTTACTTTGCAGATTTCCTTACTTTTTAATTAAATTATTCAGAAATTATTCCTGTATTTGGCACAATTTAAAGTTTGATATAGTTCTAGGCCAAAATATAACGCGAATATCTTGCCACATATGAATCGCATCCGATTAAAATCAGCAATCTGGAAATCTAATCATAGTTAGGATTGATGATGGTGATGATTGTATTTTAGATTTTTGATGATTTATTAATAAATAATTAGAAATACATATGTTTTCACTATTATCGTCACAGTAATTAACTAGGATATCTTCGTCCTGGTCATAGCACTTCTGTACTGCGAGTGTACTTAGGAAAAAAAACGTGAGCTTTCTTTGGAAGATTTAAGTAAAATAAAATCTCATTTGAGAAATTTCATGAAGACTTGCCCCTGACATTCCTATTTCATGAAAACACAATGTCACAAAGAGAATTCACACTCCCAAGATGAGGCAGATTTATAAAAAAATCAAGGAAATGAATCTCAAAGAAATATTACTAGCTGCTGAAATAAATCTATCAAGAACAAGGAACGTAAACTAAAAAATATTTACCTGATAAGGGCCCTTCGGGAATCAATACGATGCGATGTCCTACTTCTCGGGGTTTCCTCGCCTCTAAACTTAATCAGCATCAGTTACTCACCTAAGAATGAAATTAAAAAGGGGTCTGGTAAAAACTGTTTAAAATGGATTTAATTTGTACCAAAATAACCGAGAGATAATGATCAAAATGGCGATAGTGAAAATGAAGACGCGTATTCTTTGCAAAATTAATGATTTGGGATTTAAAATCTCTCATTCATGATGTTAAAAACATTAAATGTGAAATTATTCACAGTAGCATTCAAATTACTACACTTATGAACAATAATGAGGAAAAATTAAACGAAAGGTATATTTTTCCCTATTTGGATCCAAACGACAAATGAAAAACTTACAAATAATCAACCAATTAATTCAAAATATATGGCGGTAAGAACAATTTAGGAGTGAAAGAAATAAATCAGAAACCTAACTTAAATATCAGAAGGATTTCCCGGAACTTGGCACTTTTGGAATATTTATCTCCCAATTTTTCTTCACTCGTGATTAAATACGCGGTCTCCACTTTACACTCCACTCCACCGCACGTAGGGAAGTGCTCACCGGAAAGAAAACGCAGTAAATTCAAGAAAAATATGAAGTAAGGAAGGATGGTTTTATTTCCATTCCCCCAAAGAGTGCACCTGTCCCTTTGTCGCCTGTATCGCAATCACCGCCCGCTAATTGCGCCTTTTAATCAAGCGAGGAAAAAATAAGCCCACGGCGATTAATCAACAGCACTCAGAAATTTCCAAATCTCTTTTCATTTCTCCCGCACGAGTTTTCCCCTCATGACCCCACAGTTACCCTCGGGTGCAGAATTAATTCCTTCTTCTCGACGACAATCGGCACCAGGAACTTTTCGTGGAGTAAAAACTAGCGCCATATGCGCGTGAGACGCAATATATATCACCGAAGCCTGTCTTCAAAGTCTCTCTTCTCTCGCACGGATACATTGCTTTCGACCCCCGTTTTCCCTTCTCCATTGCATTCTTCACCCTCGCAACACCTTCCTTCAGTTACTTCCCTTCTCCTGCATTTCTGATTCCCCTCGTTTGTTCTCTGTCTCCACATCTCTATGCTTCTCTCGACCATTGCTACCGCTTTCTTTCCCTTTCTCCGCTGTTTCATCTTTTCATGAAGTGTCTCTTGATCCCGCCTCCTTCCACCTTCGCCGATGTTGTCTCGTGATATCCCAATTCACGTTATTGTTTAATGAATAACTTATTTACTCAATATTTCTATAGAATATAATTCATAGACACTGAAACTTATATGAATTGACCGGACTTCATGGAGCGACACCATAGAATGCGTAAAATCAAACTTAAGGCTAGGTTTATAATGCATAAAGGAACCACCATGTTCATCTTCCAATAAATATTGGGTTTGTGGAAGTTAGAATTTTCCTTGTTCCTTCGCTGAGTCCTAACTCGTAGTCACAGCGCAAGCAATTGATTCTATTACAATGTATTCTTAAAATTGACTTTAACTAATGGTCACGTTACTGCCAAGTATAATGGTTTGATAAAGCGAAGATTTAATCTCCATGCTCATCCATCATATGTATAGGGGATTAACTATAAAATTCAAAAGTGAGCAAAAACAATAATATAAGGCATAAAGTGAACATTACTAAAAGTAAACTTTAAGTACACCGAGCCTTAGTATTTTTCACAACATCTTTTTAATACGACCACTCTCGATTGCTTCGAGCTCTAGCTGGTATGTAGGAAAACGACTACATCCATAAGGAAAAGAAAGAAGATATACTCTTTCAATACAATACAAATCTATAGCGATAAAACTGGAATCAAAAATAGCCTTAATTTTCCCACTTGTCTCCCTCTCAATGTACATTCATACATGTATATTGTACTTCCGTATAAAATCCTGTCCTCAAGTTTAAACGGCGGTGCTTCTCATGTAAAACTAACCCGATGACAGAAACCGGTCCCAATAAAAATTCTCGCGGAACATACTAGGTTCGATACTACTCATTTTGACAGAAACTTTAATTACATGTGCGTGTAGAATGGCTTTCTGACATTTGTGGAAAAATGTCGTTAAAATAAAGGTTCTCGGTCCGATGAAATGAATGGGTCTTATGATTCTTGAACTTCAACGTACATGTTTGAAATATCGTATTGCTCTATTATCATGTTTTTGGATACTTAAGCGAAAGTTTTCTAAGGATGAAAGATAAGATGGAGATATTAGAAAATATACGTGATTACAAGCAGAGCACGATTACGGTAGAAAACTCTCTCAACGGGAGGACACCAGAATAAGACAAAAATTTATGAATATCACGTATTGAGGCTTCTCCCACTTTTACTCAACTTTCTTCACCTTTATGTATTTATTTCCTAAAATTCCACACAGCTTTCATTTATCGGACAACTACTGTGGTAGACGTATATAGTAACAACGTCCAAACACATATAATCATTACCGAACCAGAAAAAATCCGATTTGCCGGGACTCGATCCCAAGACCTTGAGGCTGGAATGCTAATGCTAACCACTCCGCCACCGAAGCCTGTTTCATGTTCTAACTAAACGATTTTTGAAACCTATTGTATTCTTATACTTAAATGCTCATTTCATTTCTTTACTATTTTATACTTATTTTATTTTATTTTGTAACGCCAGTAATCCACCCGCATAGTCTAAATTGTCTCCCGTATCGAGAAATTTGGAAATATTTTCTTCGGATAATGATAATTTCAGCTACTTTCTATGAGGCTGTTGCGGAAATCGCCTTGAATCTTCCAAAATTACATCTCTGGATGAAGCTAGTTCAATCGTAATCAAATAACGCATAAATGATATGTATGAAGAATACACACTCCGGTACTTAAAGTTATGCTTTAAATAGTCTTCTGGAATCCCCCCAAATTTTCAACTTTTGGAATGGACAATTCCCGGAATTAACTCTTCGGGATTTAGAAGCCCTAGGCACAGGTGGGTATATTGTGATCGGTAGTTGAACTTGAGGAACCATTGAAAAAGGCCCTAATGGCTGGAAGCAGTCATTTGCTTGCTCCCACCTTGTTCTACGGTAACGAAAGTTAATTGTGAGGCATGTGAGAATTCTAAATGCAATCGAGATGGGTTCTGAGACGAGAACGAGTTGTTAAGACAGGAAAGGCAGAGTCATTGTTGACCGGATAATGAATATATGTGGACCAAAACAAAGGCTTTGTAACAAGTGTGAAAAGGGTGTTTGAACATAGCTTGGAAATAAAGGAAGGATGAATGAAAGAAGAATGACTACAACAGTATACGAGAAGAATGTGTTATAAACGGCAGAGGAAGACGAAGAAAAGGCTGGTAGAATGTGGTGAAGGAAATGCAGAAGAGAAGAGACGTATGTAGCTCAAAGAATTACAGGGGATGTGTGAACAGATGTATTAGTGTGTCTGAAGCAAAAGATGGGTAGATAAAGGTACGGAAGTATGCGTAAAAGTATTGTGAATAAAAAACACAAATAACTGCTGACCTCGAAAGGGAAAAGTGTGATTGATATGTATTGAGATATTATATTTGTTACAATAATATTCGATATAATTAATAAATCTTTATTTCTAAGCTTATTTATTGAGAATTTTATAAAATGAAGGAATTTATTTTTATTTTGCCTAATTTTTAGTATCGATTTACAGGAATTGACAAAGTGATGACTCGTTGTATGCGCATTCCTTTCAAATTACTCGATAATGTTTTTTCTGATGTTTTCTTGCTTATATAATCTCACTATCTTAAATACTTCATAATTTTATAAGAACACAAATTTCAACCGAAGTGGCATGCTTTAAGCCCTGTTATATGACGATTGAATACTCTTAACGCAATCAGCAACGAAATCTATTCTTAGTGCAAACTGCTCAAATCAGCTTTTCCTCGTTTGAATGAGAACTTTCACCACGTTTTTATTTCATTCAACTCTTTGTCCAGCAGATTTACTTTTCTACCCCTTTTTCCCCTTCACTGAGCATAGTTTCAGTATTTCTCCTTCAACCTTTCGTTCTCAATCTGTAATCCTTCTTCCTTTCAGTTTTTCGTATGCTCTTTTTGTGAACCACCAGCTGAAACCATTTCTTTCACAACTCTACGATGATACCGCTTCTTTCCCACTTTCACTTTCGTAAGTTTCTTGAATCCGCTCTTTCTCCCTTTTCCATAATCATTTCTCCATTTCCTTCCATACTCAATTTTTCTGCTTCCTCAAAGTTTCCACTTTTCCTACCTTTTCGTTTCTCATCTTTTTTCAAAGTACGCTCATATCGCCTTCAAAATTCTCTTTCAGTTTCTCCAACCAGCTCTCATTTCTTTTTCATTCTATTCATTATTCTCTTTTTTTACGTTAATTTTTATTATAATCTTCAATTCTCTACCTTCTCGTCTATTTGCTTAAATTAGCGGATCATATTTAATGGTTGCGTTTTAGGAACACAATTTTGCGTACTTTCTTCTCTCGGCCATCGCAAATTGGAAGATCCCTCTTCCAAATTACATAAACATTCCGATTTCCTAATAAAACCATATCCTAAATATATATTTTTATATAAAATACTCTCTCTATATATATAAATAATCTACTCTATTTCTAACCGCGTTTTCACTGTTGTTTAGAAAACTTCTACAGAAGTAATCATAGATTTCTTTATTTAACCTAACCAGCGATAAAAATAAACTATTAATAGGAACCATTTCCATCAATAACTTATGATATGATTCATTATTTTTATTGCTTGTTTCATGATTAATACTTTTATTAGGGTCCTCTCCCATTTTAAATCTCCGTTTTCACCAATGATCAAGTGTTGTACTTATATCCCTTGTTCGTTAATTCGAAATCCAACATTCTTCTCATCAACAAAAGGGTAATATTTGACTTTGCACGCGGATGAGTGCAAATAAGAAAATTCCCGAGGAAATACAGACATTAATGAAGTCTGACAGGACCAGGAATCGAACTGGGATCTTACACTTGCCGTGCGGGTGCTCCAACCATTTGAGCCATCTAGCCAGAACATTCAGATCTACCACCGATTCTTGTCTTTCACTCCTAAACTACATCTATATCTCCCAAGACGGTATGAATGAATATTTGAATATTCTAGCAAGATAACTCAACTTATAAGATCAACTACCCATTGATTGGAAGATTTGGGTTCAAACCCCGATCCTGTCAGCCTTTTTCCATCTCCGTTTTTTCTAGTGAATTATCTTCATTCTCATTGCATTGTATTTCATGTGAAACTATCAGAGATTGAGTGAAAATGTCTCATGACTCTCACAAAAGATATAAACGCATGTATCCATGATTTTTCAGATCTTTTGAGACTTATAAACAAGAAGTAATAACACCCTGCGCAAACCGTTAATCATAGCTTCGAAACAAACTTCCCTCACTTTCTTTTCCCTTTGATATTTCCCCCATCCTTCCTCTGTTTAGTCCACTTCTTCATTCCCGACATCGCACCCCACGAGACGTCACTCTCCCCCTATTTCTCACATTGCCTTTCCCTCACTGACCATACGCCCTCTCATTATCTCCTCTCACACCACCACCTCCCACCTTCACTCGCGTCCACATGCACTCGCAAGCACCAGACCCTCAGTTAAGAGCTGTCCCTTCAACTCAAGCCCCCGCTCCCCTGATGGCTGACAGGGTCTGACCGCAACCCATCACGCTCTCGCCTGTTACGACCCCACTTCCGGGGCTTCCCTCTCTTTGCTCCTGCGGTACGCGAGACAGGGGAGCCGCCGAGGAAATCGATATGCCAATGAATCGATATCTCGACGCTTTCTCCGGCGACCGCCCTTCCTTTCTTCCCCCGTTGACTGGGAGGCGTTCGGTTTGACTCTGTTTATGGGCCTTATGTTCTTTCAATCACGAGGAATGTTCCCTTATCGGGGTCGTAAATTTTTCACGTCCGATGCTATCGCGAGGGTCGTAAATACAGCCTTGGTAAATCTTTGTATTTTGGATGTTTTTCGGCGGGAATATGGGCGTCTGAAAGGAAATACGATTTTTTCGAAAACTGATGCAGTTCGGCCTTCAAGAATATGATTCTCCATTCAGCCGTTCCATTTTTTGATGGAGAAATCCAGAGAGAAAAATCATGTCTCTCCTGTAAACCCGTGTTAGCGTATAGCGAATGCAAGGTCTCGATGAAACATTTTTACGCTCTTTTTACGATTGCATATATCATTTTATACTTCGGCTTTTTCATCCATTTTTTAACGAGCCGGTTGTTTTCATACATAGCTACATTCCCAAGAAGAAGCGAACATAAAAACAGGCTGACCGAATCGGAATTCGAACCCGGGTCTTCCGATTTCCGGACAACTGCTTTAACCCTACTATAACCAACTTCTAATGATTAATAGCTCATACAACCATAAAGCTATTATAATTACTCAGTGGTTAGAGCAGTCTCCCGGAAAGCAGAAGACCCGGGTTCGAGTCCTTGTTCTGTCAGTATGATTTCATGCCCGTTTCTCCTTAAAAGTATTCCTAGCCGCTTGGGTTCGATAACATCCTCATCCCATTCCATTTATAGCTACAATCCTCCATTGTAAGGAGTTATGGCATAATCTCAGTGTTTATTGATATTTGGATCGTCATGTCGTCGTCACAATATGATTGAGAAGCAAGTCTTGATCATTCTTAATTTCCGGAAAAGTTAATTATTTATTAGTAACATGACTATTTTTAAACATATGAATTTCCTTCACATTTAGCCTTTGGTCGTCAAAGAGGAAAAGCTTAACACAATGACATTATAACTGAGAGTTTGCTGTCTTTAATCTTAGATTTTCCGGAGTCGCAAACGACTTTGGATTGAAAAATGAAAGCATTGTATCCTAATGCAACATGTGTCAAGCACTACCAAGCCAGGTCTCTGGTCTGCCAGCTCTAGACCAGGGGTCCCCAGTTCGCTGCCCGCGAGACGTATGCGGATATATATCATCAGTTCTCAGAGGCCTCTGCCTCCAAGAAATCAAATTTTTCCTTTATTTTTCATCACTAACAAGTAATCAAGTTTCATTTTTTAATGTAACACATGTTACCATTGGGATTGATGGCTGGAGCGAGAACAAAGCATATGTTAATTGATTCCAAACCCAGAAAATAGAAGTCTACACAGCCTCCAAGACACTATTGTAAAATTATAGCCTATTCGGCAACAATACATAAGCAAATTTTTGCACGAAAAGCTGAAATAGTAAGTGTACGGCTCCCGAAAGCTTTTCCAAAAACTAATAGTTCGCATTTTCTACGCATATGTTTATCCATCCACGAAAGATTGTGGATGAAGAAGTTACCAGAAGCAATTATCCGTGATAGATAAATGTAGTTGCTGGAGTAATTGCACTCCGAATCCATATATTGCTATGGGATATCCTTGAGTTTATTCTAGCAGAGCATTGCGAGTAAGCGCGCATCCAGGGAGGGGCTGACGACTCCTTCCCCTGGTCTTGAGTTCCTTGCAAAATTTCGTATTTTCAACGAGATTACCAATACGTATGACGTTAGCCTCCGATATCATGAATTTTTTCTGACATATATGATAAAACGGCAGTGCTAAGTGCTATAATTACTTTTTCTGACAAAATCAAAGTTTTACGGATTAACGAAACTTTACAGCAATTTAATTCTGAGTTACGCTTTTTTCGGAACGCTGAGTTTTATGTAATTTTAAAGAGAAAACGGGCTAACACAGCCTAAACAGAAGTATAATTGTGTTAGGACTGGTTAAGTTAGATTTATCTAAAACAATATCAAGTTGTATATACTCATCAAAGAAAGTTATAGAGCTATCCAAGATCCTACTTGCACTTCATTGGTTATGACATTCTGAGGATGTGCCTATCGTATTACGGAAAATTCACAGTATCACTTTCAGTTTCTTTTTTATCACTACAACTACTAGGTTTACGATAAATCTTTCGCATTCAATTGTTAGTTAACATTTTGAAGTTGTGTTCCCTGAACATTGATAATAATAATCATATTTTTATTTGCAGAATTTTATTCTATGGAGACCACTCTTACCCTACACCTAATAAAGAGGAACACAAACAACCATGCCCTGACCTGACCCGGATTCGAACCCTGGACCTCGGAGTTGCTAGGCTAGCACGATAACCCCTACGCCAAGGAGACCGGATAATATAGTATGCAGCTGATAGTACGTTAAACCTTATGCTTGCATACGGGTCATTATCCTTTGTATAAAGTATCGAAAACTGAAATTTATCAGTGTAGAACAGTAAACAGTAAGAATATGACCACTAAGAAGAATCCATTTTTCAATACATTTGAATCTACAAAATATTATGTACAAAAAGGTACTTAGATTCGTAAGGTTCAAGAAACCGTAGACCCTCAATTAAGTTTACTTTAATGATAATATTATTTAAAATACCTATTGAAATTATGTAAATCCATCTTATAAAAAGGTAAACGAGCGTTAGTTATTCTAAAGGTAGAACGTCATCCATTATGTGACTCCACTCGTAAATTGTAGGCCATTTCGTAACATTAAAAGCATTCAATTTAGACCTGGTGCCAGCACGGCATCATTCTCCTATTCTTTGTGCAAACCCACCACTATTTACGAGTGCGGTTGCCGACAGGAAGTCACGGGGTAGGTTGCGAAAAAAAGACAGCAAAAATTAGGTGAAAATGGGACTCCTTCCTGTTTGTTGCGGAAATTTTATCTTATTTATAATTTTGAAACAATTTGTTTGCCCCTGTGTGGCGCAATGCTCATGCGTCTACTTTTAGATCGGGAGGATGCGTAGAAAAATATTTTGGTATACTAAGGGAAACGTTTCCTGTCAGATGAGATATTGACAGCAATATCTCATGAAAATTTATAGCTCGAAAATATTTATAAGAATCCAAGATATCTCTTAAAAATAAACTATTACTATTTAAACATATAAAGGAATTATATGTTTTTGAATAAAGGGTTGTGTAATGACGTGTTCTAAAGGCTATGAGTGGAAAACATCGAAGAATCACGGACTATTTGTAGCCTCAGGTGACTTAAATACACATGCGATCACTAAAAAAGATTTATTATTACTCTATGATAATTCAGATAGTGACAGTCATGTATAATCATTAGTATATTTTTCATATTACTGAAAACAAACAAGTACTTGATTGTGTTTTAAATACCATGATAAATGTTCGCAGTAGTGAAACACACACGTCATAAAAACACAAGTAGAAAATTTTATGTTACGGCATCTAATAATTAGAATCCTTGTAATAAAACACGAAAAAATGTAAGTTAATATAAATAAGAAGTTATACAAAGCAAGAATCAACTATTTGAAACATCTATCTTCACTTTTGTTTTGTAGTTTTTGAATTTGTACACCTATCGTACCGCTAAGCGTAAACTGTATGTATAAAAATATGGATCAAGTAATCACAAAAGGAGTTGAATTATGGTATTTGGTATCAGACGTACGGTTCAAATGGATATTTCTTACATTCCTTAGAATTTCCTTTTAACCGAAGTAATTTTTGACGAATAAGATGGACGATGAAGAAGAATGATGTAGAAGATAAATTTAAAATCATTTTATTTGGAAAAGCCTTTTAGAGACAGCAAATATTTGTTAA
This sequence comes from Ladona fulva, assembly GCA_000376725.2. Lineage (NCBI taxonomy): Eukaryota > Metazoa > Arthropoda > Insecta > Odonata > Libellulidae > Ladona > Ladona fulva. Next base: position 1,996,626 of record KZ308150.1, on the reverse strand, counting down.
TACTATGCACAAAATACAATGGAAGAATCCTAATGGGACGATAATCAAGAATTTTTTCAAGGAATAAAGAAAAGAATTTACCTCATATTAGAAGGTGTTTAAGAAGTAAGTATTTGGCGCGGAATTATATTTTTGATCAGATGAAGGGTACGCCTCAATTGCCAACCACTCTACTAAAACCTGACATATCCAGTTCCTTGCTATTGCGTTTATATTGAGATCTATAACTTTCTCCTATGCGAAATTTATGATATATTTACGAGTATTACCGGTCTCGTCAACGAGGTTTTATTATTGTTACGAATTCTTTCCGTCGAGAGCGATAAAAGAGGCGTCGGATCTTGGAAACTATTTTCTATCTTTATTGATTCGAAAGGAAGGGAACTGAGATGAACTTCCTTTAAGAGGAATCCCCAGTAAATTAGCTAGGAAGAAAATGCATACTTCCCAAGACGTCAATTTCCTTAGAAATCAATTCGTACATGGCGTTTATTAGCAGTCGCTTTCAGTAAATATTCTACAAAAATTTAAGAATAGGAATATAAGGAATAATTTCTTAACAGACATGATCATTTCGTAACTGGAACATGTTTTAAGGAAACCCTTTAAGGTGTTTTAGGCTTTAAAATACGGAAACTCATGTGGTCCAATGTATATGATATATAGTTAGTAGAATAAAAAAACTCAATCGTTTCGCCGAAGCTGAGCGTAGTAAGTTTATCGCAGAGAAGAACGTCCAAGTCGATGAGCTGCTTTATTACCTCACATTCAGTGAAAAGATACTGTGGAGTACCATCCCTGTTTATTCGTGTTATCCGTATATTTGGGTAAAATCGCAAATTCATGCCATTAAATGGCACATACCATTATTATTTGACAATTTTTTTACGAAAGGTGACAAAACTTTAATTGAGGAAAGGAAGGGATGGATGCCAACAAGCATATCTCTACGCATTTCCTCTAAACGAAAAAATATTTTGGGGTAATCTTCATAATCTTCCTTCACTCGATTTGTCGTCGAAAATACGAAGCTTCGCAGTAGCTCAAGTAGTCAAGCTTTTTTTGGAGTATTAGTTTACCTGAAGTTCTTAAATCAGCAGATTTTAGTTATCTTCTTGGTCTTCATTGGCGAATAAAAATAAAATAAATCAATGACACTCAACTTACACCTTTTATCCTCGAATTTTGAACTTTATAACAATTTTCATTAGGTATGTATAGTAGGTGTTCAAATAAGACAAAATATAATTTGCCTCGATCTAACTGCGCTCAGAGTCTTACTTTTGGTAAATTTGGAAGCGCAATGAAAATGTAAGTGAAAAATTAACTATGAGCAGGAATTATACAAGAGGGAGAATCTTCACAGTTACTGCTTGTGTATAACAAAATAATTCGTATGCTTATTTATTATTACATTCATACAATTATTCGTTATATCACCCATCACATACACCAAACACCATCAAAGAAACAACACGAGTACAATGTACATTTCGATGTCAGAAACATCATCATCAAAGGTACAAATGTGACTGAATCTCAAGGAAGAAACCTTCTCAGAACTAGGGAAAACTAATCTCGTTAAAAGTCCCAGATTGTGACATGAAATACGTGGGACAGACAACAAGGAGACTTTTAACGAGATTTAAGGAAGACATTTGGGGCATTTTAAATCTGGGAGACTGAACAATTCTGCTGTAGCCAAACATATGGCTGATTTTAAACATATCATTTCCATTGATAATTTATCGCTTTTACACCAAGATAACTATAGACTTGATGCTTGGGAAAATTTATATATTTTTAAAAATAAAGACAATTTAATGAACAACGACTTAGATTTTGACAAAACCTTATTTTCTATCCTGGAAAAGACCTAACGCGTTAGGCATTTCTTTTGTTTTCCCTAGTTCTGAGAAGGTTTCTTCCTTGAGATTCAGTCACATTTGTACCTTTGATGATGATGTTTCTGACATCAAAATGTACATTGTACTCGTGTTGTTTCTTTGATGGTGTTTGGTGTATGTGATGGGTGATATTAATTATAGCCATCAGCGGTTTTTCCTTTGATAATTATTCGTTAATATAAATTATTATTTCAGAATTACCGCATTGAATTTCGCAAGTTTGTAATGTGATTTATATTTTTTCCTTGAATCAAAGGGGATGCAAAAGAAATTATTTCAAAAATAGATTATCCATTGCTCCAGTTTTTTTGCCAATAATAGTTACAGTGACCTAGCTAGTGGAGAGATTTTGGCGTTAACCACCCAGTAGACAAAATGGATTGTAAAGTCGAAGTTATGGAAGGTAAATTGTAATTGTTTAAATATTTAGAGTTACGGACGCTACTGGTGACTCGCAGGGGATCCATGTGCGTAAGTATAAATCTGATTCTATCTTTGTTACATTTAGGGCAGAATTTCATCTGCGCCGTGGATATATGCAATTTTGCATTTACTCCATCGCTCAGAACCTCCCCAAAAGACAACCCTGGCAACGCCCCTGAGTTAGCTTAGTGGTTAAATTGTATTACTTAAGCCCATAATAATTTATTTTCTTGGTTGAAAAACATCATATGCCGTCTATAGGAACTGGATGGTTTAGGATGGAAATTTTGAGAAACTTTTTTCTGTAATAAGGAAGCAGTTCCAAATAAAACAAACGTATATCCTTAAACACCATTCTCGATGTTTTTCTTCATTGCAATAACATAATATATATGTGTATAATAATGTTATCAATGAAAGAGGGAAAGTTTCAATAGTTTCAACGAGAATAGAAATATTTTTCTTTTATTCTAGCAAAGTTCATTCTTGTCTTTCAGCAATATCTCATGAAAATTTATAACTCGAAAATATTTATAAGAATCCAAGATATCTCTTAAAAATAAACTATTACTATTTAAACATATAAAGGAATTATNAACATGCTTATCACGGAAAAGAATAGTAGGAATGTTTGATAACTATGAGTGTATATTGAAGTATTTCCTTGCATAGTTTATGGTGCAGACATAAATACCGATCAAAATCTCGCCGAAATAAATGAATGTAATGGCTTAGATATTGGTTTCATTCATACATATTGTGGGAAAGTTTTAATAGTTTCAACGAGAATAGAAATATTTTTCTTTTATTCTAGCAAAGTTCATTCTTGTCTTTCGTTGAAATGACGTTTCATTAACTGATGGTTTCTTTTTGATCATGTAAAAAATTTATGGAAAGAAACAATTTTTTACACAGGGGTCGATATTTAGAGCGAATTAAAGGGTTATACTGAAGCAAGAGTTGCTAAATTTTGTTTGCTTGCATTGGCATTGATCATGAAATGATATTTACATTTTTTTGACATCGAACATATTAATATTATGTTTCTAAAGTATTTGCATTATATACTATGAGAAATGGATTTATCTCGATAGCTAGCAAAGAAAATTTAACGCTTTATGGATTTATGGACGTGAAACATCTCTCATCTAATCAAATGGATAGCAAACCAAATGGTCACACCCAATTTATAGGCCATCGAGTTAATGAATGTGATTCGTTAATTCAAAATTCACCTACTTTGCCAATGTTTTATCAAGTCTTATGTCTGTAAGTATTGGAAAACTAATACGGTTCACTTTGCATTATACATATTTCTTTATCCGCTAAAAACCGGTACTTAAGGTTTTATCGGTGGCCTAACTCCTACACTTAAACGTAAGATAGATAGAAAAAACGAAAAAAGAAAAAGTAAATACGTCTTTGAGAGACTTAACATGTATCGCCATACTTTTATCGTATTAAGAACTTTATGGAGGATCCTTATCCATTTTTCTTACGTTCCCGTAAATGTTTACGACTCTATCCTTTGGATGTCCATTTCCTCGTCTCGGTTTTACCCTCAAGCCATTCCAAAGGGTTCACTGTTCCCTTTATTATATCTTCCATCGATTTCCATACACCCACGATTATTTGAGCTACTTTTGGGAAACTTTCCATACTTCTTGTTATCTCGCGATGGATACATGGAGGTCGCTCTAAGGTTTCCCGAACTTGCAATTGCTTTCGGAAAATCTCCTCTACCTAAGGAACCAGAAGACCATCATTGGCGATATTGGATACAAAACTGATACGAGGACACATTTTATTCGATAAATTCGGGATTTTCAAACAGTTTATATAATTTCGCTTTTTCTTTTGAGATAAGCTCTCGGATATGTAGAGTGCGGATAAAATAATAGCCAAGAAAGTAAAATCATTCTTATACTCTACAATACACCATGCATTTGTTACAGTACTAGGTATTTATTACAATTATTTATGGTAGATATCTATCGATGTTATTATTAACGTCATTAATGATTAAACAATACAAGGCTAAATTAATAAAATATATAAAAAGGACAATATGTATGCTAACTTTTGCAATTTCAGATAACAACTGCTTTGCTATTTCTCTCTGAGTCATCGCTAATTCAACGAAAATCAAACAGTTGTCCCTTTAGGTTGTCCTTCCAAATTTTGTTCATGTAATTTTGTGGCCCTTTTCTGAAAATAGTATGGGTGTATCTGGCCTAAACGGGATAGTACGTATAATGAGCGTATTGGCGGAATTAACTACTTAGTAGATTGAGAAATAGAAGTTTAAACATATTATCGGCAAAAATCAGAAAATTTTATTCAGTTCAATTTTAAATTGATTACATCTCTAGTATTGTAAATACGGGTTTCAATACATTTATGTAATGATCAAAAAAGGGCATTTTAATATTAGGTTGGTTAAATTTCTTAGCATCCGTGATAGAATATAATTAAAACTATATGATCGACAGATATTAAATTCAACATTATAACGTATCAAATGGATAAATAGCACAATGTACACATTGATGGTAGAACCGTAAGAGGAAAAGTCTTGTTTTGGAGGGGTGGAACCCGAATATCCCACAAAAGGGTTGATCTAACCAATTGAGCAGAACCAAGATATTCTTCTAGTCCTGTTCTCCTATTTGTAGATTTTCTACACCTATATGCCTCTCTTTGAAGGAAAATGATAAGTCCTATAAAAATTGATTCATATCATACAAGAGGCTAATTTCTGGAGGACGCATGAGGCGAGAAGACAGAAATCAGATGGTCACTTTAAGCATGGCCAATTAACGAGATCTTGATTTTATAATGGAATGATCAGTAAAAACATATAAACGGATAAAAGAATACATAATTTTCCTAATTAGTCGACATGGTCAAAATTTAGCTTTGCTTTTAACTAGAAGGTTTTAGAAATACTTTGGATCAATAACAGCACCGCCTTCCTTCTTCCCAATACTGAATCCAATAGTTTGCATCTTAGAAATCTGCGAATATTATAAAACATGTAATTTCCTTCACACATACATTCTTGTTATTGTTTCTTAAATGTGGAAATATGCCACATGACATGGGGCATTACATAAAAGCAAATTAGGAAATAACCAAGGATAACAAATATGGAAAGAATTGCAACGGATTGACGAGCGAATCTCAAGATTGAAGAGCGTTAACGACCCTCCGTTTGAACCAGGTGCTGTTGCATAGATCTTTAAAGCCCGATAGGTAAGGAACCCCGCGATGGCCTAGAAACGAATGATTTCTCCAATGCACTAGTAGTTGGGGTTACCTAGAATTTAACTGCCGAAATATTTTCAAAAAGAGGTGTAATTTTAACCGAACGACTGGTTTTAACGAAATGATCGAACGCTTTTCTAAAAATTTTACCATTAGCTACAGAAAGACCTATATTAAGTTCATGACACTAGTTACACGAGATGAGAAAAATTAAAAAGAAAATTTGAAAGTCAGTGATATGGGATGAGAGAAACGCATACGGCGTGTGACGGAAAATATATCAGACGAAGTCTTCTCATAGTTTCCCAATTTCGATCTTAATCAAGTTTTATGTAGTTAATTGTAGCAAAAGGGAACTAAATTTACATAATTGAAGTTTGGACTGAATCAGGTTTCTTCTTCGCAGGTTTTCCTAACCCCTTTATCTTTGTGGGTACAGCAGATGTTTCTGTGATTAAAAATATCAGTTTATTTCTCTCCACTAAACCATTCTTTCTTTCATTTTTAAATTTATATCTCTACTGTACTAGTTAAAAAGTCTGTACATATTAGAGTGTATATTCCTGTTTGAAATTTGAGAAAAACTTTACGTACGTATTTTAGTAATACATTCTCCCAAGGGTGATTGAAAGATGAAACTTTCTAGTTTCGATTTCGCTCAATAAAGAAATTAATTTTGTTTTGCCTAGTATCTTCCACGGGCTTCAGCATTCGTTTTGATTAAGCACAAAAAACCATTTTATACAAGAAAATAATTTATTAGTTAAAAATATCACCTGGAATGACAATTTGGAACGATTGCAACTCAATCTATTTGCATTGAGTGTATATAGATTAATTTTTATTTAGTTTTAAAAAATACAGAATTCCTAAATAGAACGATTTGTTAACCTAAAAGGGAATGCCTGAAATAAAATTTGAAGATTAAATACTCTTCAACATTTCTTAAATATTCCGGCAGCAAGAATATGCACCATTTTAACATATCTCAGCCGTAATTAAGGATCGATGAAAAAGATGGAAGAAGAATTTATGCGTCAGTAGTTTTCGAATTCCGATTATGGTTTCTTAAGTTTCCCCAGGATAGGTTTACAGGAAATTCCAATTACAGGATTCAAATCATTTTAGTTTAGGCATGTTATACAAGCAATGAATTCTACGAGTTGCGAAATAACGCAAGGAAGAAGATTCTTTCTAGTAGAATTCAATTTTTATGCCTACGTACGGATTTCCTTTGTTATTTGATATGAAAGGGATGTTCAACGTTGGTTTGAACTTACGCAAAGAATGCATGGCATTGCATGCACGGCAGACCCATGACAGTGACTCTACATGTACTGAATGGTGCATTTGGTAGATTATATAAAAGGAGTCGAAAGCCGGTAAAAGGAGGCTGATATGCGATTGAAACCTAGAAGAAAGGAGATTTACAGATTTATAGAGTGACAGAATGAAATAAAGTGCGTCTGAGAGAAAGACAAGAATGCTAGGAATAGAAAAGGAATAAAACATGCTTATCACGGAAAAGAATAGTAGGAATGTTTGATAACTCTGAGTGTCTATTGAAGTATTTCCTTGCATAGTTTATGGTGCAGACATAAATACCGATCAAAATCTCGCAGAAATAAATTAATGTAATGGCTTAGATATTGGTTTCATTCATAAATATTGTACGAGTATATTAGCAGAATATATTTAGGAAAATAGAAAAAAATCTGCCACGAGACGTCAAGGGAACCTATGTACTTCACATTGTGAAAATGTGACGCACTTGCGAGCGTCATCACGGCAACTCCCTAAGCGAGCTTATTGTCCGAGTTATTATTTGCCGTCCTACCCCTCCTTCACTTACAGTACAGCATCGTATGTACTTTCTCGTGCAGCCACCGCCCGATCCCACGCACTGGAAGCCGAGAAAAGTGAATGGGGACCAGAGGCGCCTGGCTCGAGTATCCTATTCCACTGAGAAGTCCCAAGAGGGATGGAGGAACGGACATGGAGAGTAAGATGCGATGAAAGAGATTGGGAGGGAGGTTTGAAGATGAAAAGAAGACGTTCGTTGAAACGCAGTGAAATAGAAATTTGGTATGTCATTTTTTTAAATCATACCTCAGTTTAGACTCAATTTTACTCTGCAGTCGATTCATTAACTTATAGTTAAGTTAATTGATTCACTAATTTATTCTTCATTCAGGCCAGGAGTGGGGAAATTTTCGAAATAAAAGGGCCAAAACTCTCATTCTGAAGAATTTAGTAGCTCAAGGAGAAAAAACATTAAAATAGGCGGACGGGACGGGACCAGGAACCCGGGTCTTCCAAACTTCCCGTTGGTTGCTTTGACCACTGAGCTCTTCGGCCAGAAAAAGTGGTCACCGAAAGCCAACCGGAAATTGGGAGACCCGGGTTCAAGTCCCAATCCCGTTAGTTTTTTTTCATATCTGTTTCTCGTTAGGTTTTTTTAGATACATGGCTCTAAGTTTAAAGTCACCTTAACCCTTTTCCTGTGAATTTAGTAGCTATTATTGGAAGGGCGCGTATCTATCTTCATCAATAATGAACATCTGCATGGCGTAACATACTCAGAAACAGATGATTTTGAAATACTGATTTGTCACGAATCTGAGACGAATATTTCGCTATCAGATATCCGGCCGGAAGGGGGTTCAAAGAAAAGGGCATAGGTTGCTTTGCACTTAAAAGCGTGCACCAAGGTAAACATGTCTCACAGGACGAGTACTCGAACCTGAAATCTTAATCAAAGTACACTAATGAGCCAGAACATCAACTTATGCCGTATTGGGAAGCTTTGTAGGCCTTTGTCCTCGACCAAGGAAACTTCAGCGGAGGATGCCGTGGAGATGGAAGAAACCACTTCGCCCGATGTGATTGTTTTCTTGTCCGTTTTTGTTGGGAAAAGAGATATTGTCTTAGAAACTTCAGAAAAATGTTACTCTTCAATATGTTTATGTAAAAGATGTGTTTAGTGGTTCGAATACATTCTCGGAAAGTGGGTTCGAGTTCAAGTCATGTCGATATTTTTCGCTTTCTTTTTCTTCTCGAGATATTTAAGTATATTGGTGTGATTTATTATTTATTAAAGTGTTTTGAGAATTTAACCGACTTCGTCCTAAGAAAACATTTTCTACGAAAATTATAAATGAAGATCTCGCCATTTTGATCACGTCATTACAATAAATAATGAATGTATTTTATTTATAACTAGTAAACGCCCCCGGCAAGCATGACGGGACTTAAATTAGTTTAAAAATATATCTATTATCGTATATATCTGGTCCTCTTAAGCACAAAAAAATTCTGCCGTAAGATCATAATAACTCAATATATTTCTTATCATATAAATTATTTATAATACTTATTCTACTGTTTTCAAGTCATGAAAGCCTACTTTACGTAAATTTCTGGTAAAAATTATAAGAACTGATTATTCCCGTGGACTTATATGGGATAATTCATGAAATAAACATTCAATGGCCTTAGTTCATTCAGTAACATTCAACGACCTCTGCAGGTAACGAAAACCAATTTTACGTACATTTCTTATGGAAAATTATACTAACTGATTATCCCAGTGCATTTATATGGGATATCTCATCAAATCAACGTTCAACAATTGCTTTGGTCGTCAATGGGATGGGTTGTTTATTTCCCAAATATTTTACGAATTTTCCATCTATTGTATCAAAGTTCTCGCAATTTCGAATTTATATGAACGATTCATGACTAAAATAAGATTTTATGCTCATTTTACTTTCTTTTGGCACTTGTCTCAATTTTGTAGGACCATTGTTTCTAATTTAATTTTGTAAAAGAAACAACCTCTGCAGGTCATGAAAAGTAATTTACGTACATCTCTTATGGAAACGTATTATGAGCTCCTGGGTTCTAACCCGGGCCTTTACAGAGATGAGAATAGTTTTCCTGGGGGTTTCAGCATCGTAAAAACACAATGCAGTTTGCTTCAGATCTCTAAGTCAAGCCGTTTTTGAGATAAATAGGGGGACGGCCATCGGATAGACATTTGCTTTTTATTTGTATGATTATGAATTCTGTATACAATTGAAAAAAAAATTATTTCCTAATGATTTCACCTAGCAAAGAAAGGGATTATACTGGAATTAAGGACGTCATAGATTCGTGCAAAATAGGGCACGTTTATTAAGGGAAGTTTTAAACGGACGGCAAAAGTCATGCAAGAGTTACTCCCGTTTGTTAATTAGCTTAAATTTGCTTATAAAGTTCTATTTGAAAGCAGTTACTTTATTTGCATTCGATTACAAGTTGGATCAGTAATCCTATTATAAATTTAACGAAACCCACATTTTCCGAATCTCTTTTCTAGGCTACATAAAAGGAAAATAGAAGTTTCTCTTTCTTCTAACCAACTATTTTCACCTTATTAATCCCGAATAGCCTATTTTACAACCCTTGACATTTTTATCCCGCCCGAGAGTACATTAAAGATTCAAATATCCTTCATTTACGGCCTTAGCTCTTTCTTTTTCATTATTTTTTCCTTTTTCGATTTATTTTATTATTCGTAAATTTCTTTAGCTATTCCTTTTCTTAGCATGTTATATATTATATATAGGAAATAAAAGATACCCTCTTGTGTATCTCTCTGGAATGCTTTTATATCTCCATTTTAAAGGACTATTCACTCTTGAAGATAACCATTAGTTAATTAAAAAAATGTACTAAAAGGGAGGTGGATCAGAAATTGTTAACTTTTTTAAAACACCTGCGATCTCTACAAGTATTTTTTCATGGATTAATTTATTCAGGGTATGAATCATTACAAACGGTAAAGCACTGTTTATCCTACTCTACAAAATCAGCAAGCACTCCTCCAAGCTTCTACAGCCATCAACAGGCCTACAAACTATGCTGTAATGATTGAATTATACTGTAACCTCAATGGCTGCACACTCCTGAAGTCCTGTTCATCGCCATTATACTTTAATATTAGCTAGATGACTATCCCCGTTCCCATGACGTTGCTATCTCTCGGATGAATGGGCAGTCATTCACCATATGCACCCTACACTTTCCGCGCATTTCCCTATTGTCCTTAATGCAAAAGGATCCAAGGATGAATCCCCTCATACACGCTCACGTTAGAAAAGAACGAAGGCACAAAGAAGCCAGGGGATGATGAGGTGAAAGGGGATGTGAGAAAGTGAAAGAAGAGGGAGAGATTGAGAAGGAAGAGAGAGTTCGTATAGTGCAGTCCCTTAAGCCGTCACAAGTGTTCTCGTGGGAAGGAGTGGGCGATATATCGGAGTCCATTCATTCCATGCGCCTCTCAGACGAGGCACGGAGAATACTCAAAAGATCCTTAGCAACTTGCGCATCTCAGGAGGCCAACGCGCGCAGGGAATAGTACCTTAACACTTCTTTACTCAGCGCACATACGCAGAAAACAAGATTGCAGGGAGGCGCAGACTATGGAGGCTTTTTTGCTCTCTTATTGGGACCGAAGGGAATTTTTCTCATTTTCATTCCATTGATACAGTCTCACACCAAGTGTCATCGCGCTGCATCCTTCCAATTTATCCCTTGTTATAGTTTCTTTCGGTATTCACCTGGCCCTGCGCGTCATTGTTCCGATATGCCCCCTTTCTATTTTATTCCCGTTGTTCATTAAAATCCTGAGGAGCACTCTGAAAAATGATTACTCTTATGGACTGCGAAGATGAAATACGCGATAGAAAGATGCTGCTGGAGGGGTAAGATTTATGGCTGAATAGAGTAAACCTCTATTAATGATTAATTGCAGCGTCTTCGATAGCTAGTTTACAGGAGTTTTACCTCTATTAAAAGTAAATTTCAAAGATATAAGAATCCTTATAGAGTAGATCTCTGCCTTATGAGATAGCTTCTGGGTCCCTAATTGATGCCGATGTCAAATTGAAACCCTATCGATCGTGAGGTTATTCATGAGGGACTCACAAAAGACGGTAATGGACATCAAAAATAGACTTAAAGGCGACTGGGAGTTTTCCGATAGCAGGGGAGTCCAACCCGCGGCCCGCGAAACACTTGCGGCCCAGTAGATTATTCTTTCTCAAAAACTTATTCGATTTTGTATCATAAAGCATGATAAATTAAGAGAAAGATCAGTATGTTTTAATTCACACCTAGCATACACCTAAATAATACGGTAATATGAAATATCCTAGTAATAACATATACCAATAACAATTATCATTTTCTAAATGTAACGAAGTTCACTGTATGCGTCAGAGTCTTTATTGGAGCAATTATGATCCAATCAAGGCTGGAGCTTGGGCAACCCTGCACTAAAGGGTTTTGTCCTGCTACGACACACGCGCAACAGTAATGAACTGAGAATGCAAGTGCCTGGAGGGACGCAGTCACCACCCGAGCACTTCCTACAGGGCTGAATTCTACCTCCTATCTTACTAAAATATAATTTTTCAGATGTAAATGTCAAAGTAATCAAGGATGATAAAATGTAAGTTGTAAAAAAGTATTAATTTTTGTACTAGTTCCCTTCACTGCTATGTACCTCGTACATGTACCCGAAGATCATTATCAATTAGTTCAGAAATATTTTCAATGTTAATTGTGATATAATTTATCCGCATCTTTCTGGACACCTTCAACAAATCCCTAAGATTCCCATGATTTGAAAATTATGCATTAATACTTGTGATAGATTACGAGGTTAATGAACCGAACAGCCTTTTACGAATTCTCACGACGAGGCATCGGTATTCCACCAAGTGATGCTTCTTCCCAAAACTATTATAACATAGTATAATTAAGTAAAATCACCTCTAGCAGTCTTTCTACATGGATTTCTGCATGCCGTTCTCTGTATAAAATATGTGCTTGAAATGTTTCCACAAAATATGTATTTAATTATGTGTAAAGGATATTTCACAGTGAGTTGCCAAGCAGGCATTAACATCATTGTTACGGAAACTGCAACAGGACGTCGATTTGTGATCCAGTTGAGTCAACGGCCTTACTCATAGTTGACTAATTCGGTTTAAATTCCCATTAAATTCAAGACGCCCATTTCTATTCCATAAAATATCACTTTTAACGTAAAAGAACTATGAATCGATGAAGAATAGTTTACCCAGCGGCCGTAATATAAATAAAACACCACGCTAAGAGGTTTAAATAATTATTTGCTCATAACCTATATAAGGGAAGTCATTTACAGCTGTTCATTTTTATGTTTTGGTGTTGTTCTTCGCCTTTAAGGTAAATTAATACCACCCTACGACGACCCATGAAAATTATTTGCCAATAGGAATGAAGCAACAACCAAATGTCATCGAAGATATCAAATAGTGATTTTTTAGAAAGGGGTCACAGTTGACTGAATAATCATTTAATGCCTGATGTTTCTCTACGTCATATTTAGGACAAAGCAATCTATTTCTGAACGAAGTAGTTTCTACATTTCAAGGGAATACTGTTAGAATTCGTTTACTATCATGAACGTTCGTTAGGTCTCTAACTAGGAAATGTATTTACACATTTTATGAGGTGTGTTTACATTTTACGTGAAATGTCTCAAAACATCTGACTCACTTCGCTGGGCCGCTGACTCCGGTAGCCCAACTGCCATTGCCTCTTTCCTATTTAACACATACGGTTGTAGCAATTATTACAGGCGATCATGAAATATCAAATAAAAGACTATTTCAGGAAATCCTGCAAATTCTCGGGAAAGATGATTTTCCGTCGTGAATATGGAAGCCTTACTCACATCAATATTATCGCTAAACGCTGCTCAACGATAAGAAAGTCCTGAATCGGTAGCTCTTTCCTGATGTCCATTTAGTCCTTAAATATCCATGGGTCCCAGAATTATTTCTAGGACACCAAGAGAACTGATATGAACTAAGTTCCATACGAATTTCGGGAAAATCTAGACATAAGGTCAAATCTAGACAAGTGATCAAAATACCTAAGTCTGGGTCAGACAGAAGTCGTGTTTTTCAGGTCTCATGCATCAACAGGATCTTGTTTCTAAACAGACGAGCGTCGTTAGGCTATTTTCCTCTATACCAAACAATGACAGCACGATGCGATATTTAGCTAGATCCGAGATTATTTTCTTCCGCCTTCTGCGTTCCGCGACTTTAACTGGAATGACCGGCCGATCGTAAAAACGAAATCGAACTGAAGCACAAATAATCCAGGGAAATACTGGCCGCGGGAGATTTGATGGGTGCCAACGTTTGAGGAGGAATGCGAATCATCGAATCTCAAACGGATTTCGGTTCACGACGCACTCTCTCTTTTCATGGGGTATCTAAATTCGGACAAAGTATGCTTGTCTGCTTCCAATCCAGAAACGTTTGCAATCGTCGCAATGAAATCCTAGGTATGCATCGTCTTTTCAGTAAATATTCAGAAGCGCATTCACTTAAGAGCTGCATTGCATAACGAAGTTCTTCTTACTCCAATTTGATCACTAGATAGGACTTAATTTCGAGAAGCGAACCGAAAAGATATAATGGAAAAGTTGGTTTTGATACCCAAATTTAAGCTTCAGCTACATAGCATAAACTTTAGCTTATAGGTTTACTTGAATCCGCAAATATACCACCATTGTAAACAACATCGTAATCACAAATTGATATTTATTTTGTAGTTTTATGGCGTAGGTTAAAAACATAAGAAAAGTAAAGTTTGAGAAATACTTTTGGATTCGGTGAGAGCGTGAAGATAATGTTGTGAAGACACCGAAGTCTTGGTTGCTCTTTATTATAATGTAATAATAGAAATAATGCGATTTCGGGCGAGATTGATATTATCAAGTCTCTTCTTACATCCAACTGTTCGCCTAATGAAATTGAAAAGAAATAGATTGAAAATGGGGCAAAGATAAAACCGCTTCGTGGGTTTAAAAACCTAAGTTAACACTTAGGAAAAAATATACCACGGCAGGAAAGCAACTTCAACAAGAGTGATGTGAAAATAGGCGAAAACGAAATGATAGTTAACTAAATTTTAAGGAAGAGGCAGGTTAAATCACATCTGAAAAGCTAACAGAATGGTCTTCATTGACATGTTGGAGAAATTTCCCTTACATATCATTTCATTTCCTGTATTCTTTTGAACTGTTCAGCGTATAAAACTGAAACTCAGACTGCATCATTAATCAAATGTTTGGCGCAGTAAATTTCCTGAAGGCCGAAAGCGTAAACGCAAATTATTATTAGTAATAAAATTATAATTAACATTTTTAATGAAAAAATTATTTAAGAAAAATGTAGACGATGCATTTTGGAAACAGATATAACTGTAGGAGAGTCGCGGCAAGCTTTATAGATACGAGCCGTCATGCTTATGAAGGAGAAACCCCTGTTATCTAAGATGTTTTAATCAGAAATTCCTCAAGTATTACTCACGACTGTTCGGTTGATAAGCACGAAAAATCGTTACTGCACACCTAAAACGACATTTTCAGATGAAAGATAAATAGCTGGCGAAGTCGTACGCTTCATACGCCATCATGGTCGCCGAAAATTCTAATGTTGTTTAATAGTTGCCTTAATAACAAGAGTGTTTAATGTATTACTATCTAGTGCCTAAGAAAGCTCAGATATGCTTTCTTCAAGTTATTTTGTGTAAACGAACGAAAGGAATTATTCTATTTTAAATTTACATTTAAGTTATTTGCTATAATTTCCCCCGATTTGTTGAGTGCAATATTCCAAATAAAGAGTTAAAAATTATATTCTAGCTGCTTGTCACCGCTCAAGTTAAAACGCGGCTCGTCCCATATCTTTGGCCATAAGCGGTACAGTGGTACCTCGACCAGCGAAATGCTCAATGTGCGAATTTTTTGATATACGAACTTTTCTCTCAACGAACATACATACGTACTTTTTTCGACCCACGAACGTTTTTCTTTCTTTTTTTCTTTTCTTTGGCACCTCAGTACCACCTTAATTTAGAGATATGCGCAGAAAAAACAGAAGATAGATTGGAAAACTAAGTTTGGAGATAGAAACTATTCGAGTTACGAACGTCGAACTGGAAAGAAATAAGTTCCTAAGTAACTTTATGAACACTAATATACCTGAAAATATTTTTACTCGAAGGCTACCTTTTCTATTCAGGCCTTATGCGGTATTATGCCCTGTTATTTAGGCTGCGTATGACTCATGATGCCTCTTGTTTTTTTTTGTTAAAGAAATCACTGAAATTGTTGTAATTCTATACGAAAATGTACTATTTGAAAGGTTTTTATGTATGTACAATATTTACCATTGTATACTTCAATTGTTACATTGAACTTTTTAAGAGAAAAAGTAATATCCTAAGGAGGAACACAAATGAATATAGTAAATTAAACAGTTGGTAGACCTTAATTAAGTCAGCTAAATCTTATCAGCTTACTCCTTTAGTTTGGCAAATTTTGTTGGCGAAGTATTCTCCACAAACTCCTGACCTAATTCTATAGCTAAAAATGAAGAATAAGAACATCCAGCTAATATGTGGCTCTATAACGGAACATTTATAACTTTTATAGGAAATCTTAATCTTGGGAAATTTACTATACATTTTCATTTCATACGAGTAACACTTCATAAAAGTAGACTCTAGTACGTTGCATGCTTATGAACAGGCAGTAAAACTCACTCTATCTGGGCTCCCGTAGGATGACTAGCTGAATATTTAACATTTTGAGTCGCACAGAGCTTTTGCAGAGGTTCAATGACCTCACATATTTGCTGGAAATATTTTTTCGTCACAAAGCGCACCTGGCTTCAGACCACAGCGTCCAAATAAAAAATATATTGTCAAAATACATTAGCTTTTAAATCATTTAAAAATTCTTCATAAGCTAATTTAAAGACGATTTTGTCAGTAATCAAATCATCAAATTAATATAGATGAGTTTCACATTATATCCATCAGAAATTACTATGACAGTTTCTTTTCCAGGGAACAATACACATGATTTTTAATCAAAATAAACTTGAAAAACTTTCATCGTCTATATTTCTAAAGCGGATGATATCCCTCATAAGTTTAATATTTTCTCCTTAAATAAACCTATTGCTACAGTTTCTTTCGGTGATAAGAGGCACATCGACTTCCGACATTTAATCATGACATCACACATGTGTGATGTCATGATTATGAAGATAAGTACATGGCATATGTTTTGCAAGAATTTGATTACAGATATTATTTCATGTGAAAATGAATAATGATTGAAAATTCATTATGAGGAAATTTTTCTGATAATATGTGCAACTAACAGTGAGTTTTTCAGGAAGACTTCGCTGGGTTTATTCCTTCTTTTCCTGTGAATTCCTGATGACCAATTTTTCTGAATCTTAGTATAGGGTCGCTTATGGTAAAAAATTTTTACTTACAAAATAACATATATTTTCGAATATCCCTCATGAGTAAAATTTTTTAAATGTATTCTGGAATATTAGTAAATAATAAACGTTTTCATTCCACTGTCGACAAACCGATTAGCGTATAAACGCTGTTTATGGCGACTAAAATAAAATTAGTTATTTTGCGCACAAAATAAATTCCTTAATATGACTCACTAAGTCAAGTAACGTATTACTTGAATACACTATCATTTAATGATATTATGTCAAATATGTTTTACATTTTTATATGTTTTTCCTTTAATCTTTTTTCCATTAAATTCACTTTGTCTTTTTAGCTCTTCATAACGTTATTCACAATATTTACCACTGCAGATTTCCATAAAATTCCAAAGTAATACCTCAAGGCCAGAAGACGATTTTTAGGTACGAATAAAATTTTATGAAGTAACACTGATATAAAGCCTTATAGGATACGGAGGAATCTGTGAATCCCTTAATGAATAAGCAATGAGACTTTTTCCATCAGGAATATTCTTTTTACCTCCGCAGGATGAGTTCTCTAAATCGGGATTTTTCAATACCTGCGCCATTCGACGAGCGAATAAAAGCGGCGACGGCAGCGCCATTCCCACGAACTATAAAACAACGCGACGGGAAACAAACGGGTTTCGACTGTAAACTTCGCTTCGACCTTGGTGTCGAGGCCGTTAAATATTTCTCCTTGCGTTACCTTATTGTTGGAAAGCGAGATTTGAGGCGCTGCGATCGCAGAAGAATCTCTCTTGCAACCGCCATTAAAAATCAATGGCATTTACTGCGATCGGGGTATTTATCCGTACCCTGGAAAACGGGATGGATTTCGTTTTTTGGAATCCTTTAATGCCCCCTTCAATGCCGCAATGGTGCTTAAGTACTATCCATAAAGTAACAGAGAGGACTGCTTCATTGAGTAACTTACGATACTCTTCGAAGTTTTCGACACGTGAATAGGGTTTTAATTTTAGATGTACCCAAACACAGAAGGAGACAGGTGGATCGATGTATCGCATTCTTAATTCGTAGGAAGTAGTAGGATGAGCTTGGCATAGCCTCCTTCTTAATACATTCACAATTATATGAATGAGGTATAAGAGAAAGTAAACACATTTCAGTTCTTGCTGTAATTCCGTTTCGTAACCTTAGCAATATTTAAGAGAACATTTTCTAATTTAATTTTCTTAACTTTATTTAATATCATCAAAACCGGTTCTCAGCGGCTGTCTCGAGTGTCTTCAGGTTATTATTCTTACAACAATAATATCACATGAGTTGATACCAAATCTGTTAAAAATCAATTGCAAAATTTACAATATGTATTCACGGTTTCTGAAGAGAAAATCATTAAATGCTCTCATTATGCTAAAAAAGTTCACTTATAGTGGAACAGCTCAGCAGAAATGAAGCGGAAAGAGACTCTCATGAGACCGCCTAGATTGAATCTTATTCATGTACTTTTAAAAATGTATTCGTAGGAACTCGTCAAAAGCCCATCGAGAGAAAATTCGAAGCTAAATGTTCTAATGACTCACAATATTTATTATAGCTCGGGGAGGAGGAAGTAGTTCACTTTATCGCATGTTTAATGCATCCTGATAAAGATAAAATTGAAAGTAAACATGCTATGATCGAAGCTTCGATGCTACGGAAACAGCTCTCGATAAATTTCTCAGTAATCTCTTCAAGCTAACATGTACTTAGAGCTTATCACGGCAATTCATAGAATCCGAGAGAGTGAGACTTTCACCGATTCTAAAGTTTCATACACGGCCAATAGGATTAAAACCGAAATTAGTTTAACCACAAGTTAGTAAAATGTCATAAATAATCAATAATGCAATGATATATTAATGGCTCAAGAACAATAATTCTTAATACAGTAATATTAATATTATTTTATTAAATTCTATAATGATTCAATTAATTAAAACACTCCCTGTAAAAACAATTTAAGGTTACGAAATGGTATAATTTTGGAATTAAGACTAATTACCCATCTTAATTTTCTTTCGACTCTTCAATCTTTTTTATTGTTTTCAGATATCTCCATAACGTGGAAATATTAGGATTTTCTTGGCAGAGTTATCATACAGTTCAAAGAAAAAATTCACGGTATAGTTCACGGATATAATCTCACTGGTATAGGCTGAGCCACTTCGAGATAACTTTAATAGCATGTAAAACGTTTTTTTCAAAATTTTGCTTGATCCCCGCATGAAAATGCCGCATCACAGGAAATCATTCTTCCCGAATCAAGGAATTATTCATAAATATGAGAGATAAGAGTTTAAAGGGAATGAATGATGAGTGATGATAGCTTGAAAATTCACTCAATCGCTTTCGTCGTTTGAAACGCAACCCTGCGAACGTCTACGCATCAGCAAAAACAGACCGTGATAGATTTTATAGCGGTTATCGTCAACGCTTTACAGCTCCATTCATCGAGGTCCCATTAAACCGCCAAACAGCCATTAAAGAGACAAGAATCTAAACAGCGATTCCGGCAACAAAATTCCCTAAACAAATTTCCCTCCCGCAAAATCGACCCCCGGAGCGCTGGAGTCGGCTTTTTGACGATAAGCCTCCCGTCAAAAAGATAAAGCTCTCCGTCAAAAAAAAAAGATGATGATGAAACAAAAGACGTATCACTTCGCGCGTAACTCGCCGATAAAGGGGCGATGAAAAATTTACGTTCGCAAGGGATTTTAGATGGCACATCCCGCAGCAGAAGGAAAGCTAAGCGAGTTTCTGCTCACGAAAGCGTAAGAAGTCGCAAGGCACACGGCGTGGAGTGACAGGGAATGGAAAAGGGGGACAGGGAAGGAAAGGGGAGGAGTCGAGACGGGATGAGAGAGCAAATTACCCCCGTCACATCTCTGCAGAGCCTTCCTTTTTTCAATCAGCGGGAGTCTTGTGGTTTTTCCCTCATCTTCCCCGACTGGGAAGGAGTAAAGGGTATGTGTGGGGTCCGAAAGATCCCCTTATCTGGCGACGCGGGGGAGGAATTCCAATTCCCAAAGGGGTTTTCTTCTCTGCGTATGTGCGCGAGACCGCGTATGTGCCTAGCATGAGTCGGGAACTCGATCCGTGGACTCCTTGATCGATTATTGAAACAATGAGCGGAGCGGGTTTGATGCGATACGCGAGCGTTCAAGTGGTTGCTCAGTATCGACTCACTCGATGAAAGAATTGCTTAGAAGATTAGTGTGTATAATCAGGAGGTTCTTCCTTTAGAATCCGAGAAATATTCAGCTTAAAAGTTTTTTTCATCATCGATTATAGAAAAATATATATGACAGTATATTAAAACTCGCAAAGCAGTGTGCCGCAATGATGTTGCGTACGCAACGTGAACAAGTTTTTCGACACTCCCGTAACGTTCGTCAATATGATATGAATTAAATTTCGCCTTGCTCGCTTATTTTGTGCTTTATCTGTCATTTGATGGGAATCTTTAATGAAAATTTTTATTTCCCATTTAGTACTATCCTCTTCTTAAGATATGTAGATAGTGTTAGAGAGTTTAGTTGATAGAATTACGAGCATGAAGTTAAAAATGTGCCATATTCATATTAATTTGGATTTCATGACAAATCTGATAGGACTTCGTCGGAAACGCCATATTCTTGATTGCATAATTAATCGTTTCACACAGGAAGATCTACTACTAGAGGCTATGATTGGCATCACCTACAAATGATGTCCTAACACTAAGGCTACTTAACTATACATCAAGAAATGTAGCAAATGATAATCGATAATTGATTTTATTTATCCTTGAAATATCAGTCATTAAACTTGTAACAAATTCTGATATTTGTTATACAAATGAAAATATTTAGAGCTTAATAAATTATATTCGCCTGAGCATAGCATCTTAATGTCTCTAAAACGTGTTTTTGACGGAGGCATTACTCATTTAAAATAAATACACCCATATTAATTTCCACGGTATATCGAATATCGATACTATTGGAATTCGATATCCTTCTAGTTTATGACGCGATATACAGTAAATCTGCGGTAACCCAACTATTTAATCATTGTGTTACGAGAAGCCATGGTTAATGAAAAACTATTTCCCTAGTTTTTTTAACCGGGAATCAGTTTCCTCCCTCAAGAAAGTTACTAAAGATTTTATCTGGGAGCAAACACTTCAAAATGGAAGTGTAATTAATGTTGTCTCGAAGCCATTGCCCTTGGATCTCTATATAACTATGATTTGGAAAAAATGGACGACAACAGACAGAAGGCCTCAGCCGCAAGACTAAGTATGGCATGGGGCCTCTAAGACTAAGTATATGAAATAGTTCTGAACTCTGGAACAAAGGCTTTCGCCGTAATTATCCATATTGACTGCTTTCGGGCACACAGCAACAATGCTGTGTGCCCGAAAGCAGTCAACAGTTCTGAACTCCTTTAACATATAAACTCCAGGTTGGAATTATTATCCTTCAACATCTGTAATTGAAAACTCATTACTCGTTAATAATTCAGCAAGGAGTACCTGATGACTTGAGTTGTGAGTTAGTATTTCCTTGACATCAGCGAGGAGACGAGCTGTTACATTTAGTGAGCTATTTGTCTATTTAACTCGTATTCTTTACTCTTGGGTTCTACGAGTGTTATAATATATTGTCTGGTAAAAATATTTTGCCAAATAGATTGCCTTTCAAAGCAATTATCAGTGCCCAAACGGAAGAAATTTGAGATGAAGCAGAAGTCAACAAAATTTTAAAGAAACTTTTAAGAAATTAACCTCTACTCACTATAGCCATACGAAAAATCCGGCACAGCTAGAAGATTTGCTATTTACAAGCATTTACTCCCTTTTAAATGAGGCATGAAGGCATTTAAAGGCGTATTCCAACGCAAAAATAATTTTAAAAGTTCCGCATACCATGATTATTTCCTTTACCTTTATATGCTTCTATAATTGGCGTCCTACAACTATGCTCTTTGCAGAAGAAAACTGTAACTATGTACATACATGCGAGAAACGTCAAAGAATTCTAACGTAGAATTTCAAATTACTAGCATTGGTTTTGGAGGGAAAAAATGTAGGATATTACTTTTTGACCAACCCTCATAAATAAATCAGAATAAGAAGTGAATGAGAACGACCTAATCCGAGTTATATACCTGAGCGGATTTTTGTAGCATATTAAATAATTCATTGGACAGTAAGATTTTATAGTTAATTACTCAAATATAAATCTGTTTGCTTTATTATTTATTCGTGACATTCTTAGAAAATCGTTGGGTATTACACATCTTAAGGACATTTTTCAGAGAAATAATAGCTTCTTTGATGGGATATTAGAATCCCAGCTTAAGTACGTGAAAGTATCACCGCCGCTTTTTCTAATTTTAATTTCTTCTTTCAACCTCTCGGACTACTTTCTTTACGGACCTACTAATGAAGAACCACCATAGAGTTATTTCAAAGGAGCATAACTAGCGATGTTAGTGACAACCAAAGTTATTGAGTAATTATTAAAGCTCCTGAAAATGACGAAGCTGATCATCATTCAATAATTTTCTAAAAGTCCCTCGTGAAGAATCACGGCTTAATCTTCGCACAATTAAGGATTTTAAAGGAGATCAACAGCTACAGGTGGTCACTCTTGATTGGTCCTGCAGGTGGTCAATTTGAAAAGATTCTGCTGAATGTTGCATAACGTATGGGAAGATTATTTACAGTAGAAAGCGACTGCTAGACTACCACGCAGTCTAGGGACGAATGGGGGAAAACTAGAGAATAGGAAGGAAATGAAGGGTGCAGGACAGATAAGGGGGTAGACCTGCTAGGATGAGCTGGATGAGAGTACAAACGACTTCGTTATGAGTGCAGGTTATTAAACGAGACGATAAATTGAAATGCGCGACGCACATGCGCTGCGTTTTATTCTTTTGTTTTCGATGAATTGTTCCAGCATAGAGTTTTGACATGCTTGACAACTGAGTGACATTGTGATGCTCGCTTGGCGGGCAGGAACACGGGACGCGCGTGAGTCATTCGTATTTTGTCAGCGCGTGAGATGAGCGCGACAGGAAAATGGCGAGACCCGACGCGTTCGGTTGTATCTCTCGTCAATCAGACCAAAATTGTCGGCAACGAAAGAAAATTTACAGTGGCTCGACACCTGGGTCGCTTAAACGAAGCCTGCTTACTTCCAGAAAGAGGGAAACGTGTTCGGCTTTGCACGAAGGGCCTGCGCCTTCAAATCCAATGATAAACAGAAGTGAAACCACCATACACCATAGGAAATAACCATGCGACTCGAACCCAAATCTCCCGTTCTCCGCGCAGATATTCTAACCACTTTACTACCAGGAAATTTTTGTGGTTATGACTCGGAAGAAACGATAACTCATCCGTAAACATCAAATGATTGAACGAGTACTTTCAGTCTATGAAGAAAAGGTACAATGTACACGCTAAAATAATTCAAATATTAGGTAAAATATCATCATCTAATATTCCCCTACAGAAACATTGTCCAGTTAGTTTTGATTGATATCTTATATTGTTAAGTCTGATGCCATATTGTGGAAAGATCGTAGATTGATTCATTAGAGGATGTTAAACCTCTGCTGAAAGATATTTTAGAGAATATATATCTCCGAGATGTCATATTTTTACGTTAAAGTTTAAGCAATTGGAAGCAATTCACTTTTCTGAAGCAACGTTTTAACGTTTCTCTTAATGATTGAAAACAACTAAATCAATCATTACTCAACGTTAACAAACATTGATTTAGAGAAATAATATTTACATGCAGTGAGATAGTTACTAAAATTTTGCTAGTGAGATTAAAGGGAAAATATGTTTCTATATTCAACAGCTTTATAATGCCGGGAAGCTTTAATGCTTGCAATGCGATAATTATTTTCTGCCCACTATTCACGAGATGTTTCCTCATTCCAAGTACTATTTTGGAAAAGAATAGCTATAATAACATCAACTGGTAAATCCAATTATAGATATTAGGGGATATGTAAGCATAAATTCGAGAGACGTCGGGAGATTTGTTAAAAATACGTTTCGATGGGGTGCCTAAAAAGCTAATGAAGATGACAGTTGAAGAGTGAGTAAGAGATAAAGCTATGAACCCGGATACGAGTTTGTTAGATTTTTGTTGTGTTACGTCGTAAACATTTCATCTTTCAAACTTAAGCATAGCTTCATAAACATAAATAACTTTATAAGAAATTCATTCTAAGCACTGAGGATGAATATCTAACATTAGACACAGAAACATTTTTTTCTCAAATAGAAATTCATGTGATATTCTGATAGATTCCTCTTCACGAAACTTCTTAAGCGCGGATCCCCAAAGATAGCAGAGAGTGGCAAGATATTATTTTAGAATATTCTAGCCAGCCAACTTCCATACACTTCTCCCAAATTTATCAAAGGAACACATTTAAACCGCGGCATCCGAAGATGGGGATTCGTACTTTTTCTACAAAGCCGCATGATAAAATTCTTCCTCCATATTTCGTATCAACTTCGGTGTCTTGCAAGATCATAGTCAGAAAGGTGAAATAATATTCTGAGAATTCTCGGAAGGAAACCTCGCTGAACTCTTTGCAAAGGTATTTTATCAGTTTCATAAAATCAACCCTTCCTTTACTTGCAAACACAACTTGTCGGAAAGAAGGTAAATAGACACTTCCTTGTAACGATGATGTTGTGAACTTGCGTCAATCTACTAAAAGTTATCTGCTTTTCTTGACGAGAACGAGTTCCGTCACATTGCCAAATAAAAGTTGACGTTCATAGAAGGAAGCTGGAGGAAAACATAACTACGACAAAAAAGATGAACCGCAAAGACGCTCTGCGCGAAACGCTTGGCGGTGATAGAAACTGTAAACTCTCGTTTAAATTGGGAAGCGAAGAAAAGAGGGTCTGTATACTACCCAAACAACCAATATTATAGTTTGCGTTTTTATCTTGTTAGTGACGGATCTAATACACGAGCAGTATTCTTCGCAGTTTTATGGAAGGTGACGTTCTGGTGCTTTGTCTGTACACACTGTATGCGATGGGTTTTTCGATGCGCAGAAAATATCTGCATGGATGGAACAATATGGAAACTTTTACTGAACACTGAAATTCAAAAACAGTCAGATGTCTGAAAATGATACATGTGCAATGTATATATCGATCTATAGTAAAGATCGAACCACACATTTTCCGTTTATTTACCTAGCACATGAAAGAATACCACGACCGCACGGTTTTCCCATAGAGCGACTTTGGTGGAATAATTTAAAATTTAACTAATAAAAGTATTGATATAAACTTCTAATAGAAAAGGCATAGTTTTTCTGATGAATTTCTCACCAATTACTGATTTTAATTTATCATTTAGTGTCGATCAAAAATGCATTCCGTCCCATTCATGATATTACTATTGTTAACAACAGTTTCAGTCGTTATTTGGATTCGTTAAATAATTGACGTCAGAGAGAATTCTAGAATAAATTAATGAAATGGAAGCAACAGTGATGGGACGGAATATATCATTTATGGAAATGAGAATTTCTTTTCAATGGAGGATGGATGTAAAATGTATTTACGAATTGATTTCCCTCGCCGCAAAAGTTCAGGGTCACTCACTAAAAATAAATGCTACGTCTGCGGAAAATTATGCACCAATAATAGCATAAAGTCGTATGTTTGTCCATAAAAATGTAATGTCTTTTTCCGATTATTCTTTTTAAATGAAAATCAGGATCAAAAAAGGAAAATATAGATTATAGAGTTAACACTACCGTACGACAGTCAATATTTTACAAAACGTGCTCCATGCATAATCAAAAACATCTTTATTTCATTATAATTGTGATAATTTGAATAAAAATGTTTCAATTGAAGATGAAATACTGGCTTCTTGTCTTATAAGAGACGGCTTGGTTTAGTCCGAAACAGCTCTATTTTCCTTAAAAGACGATAATTGTGTATGTACGGAATATATTTTTTTTATCCTAAAAATGTAGCCATTAAAATATAGATTTTAGTTCAAGAATTAAGAATTGAGAAATCGAGAATCGATTTGAAAATCGAAAAATTGCAAAATAGCACATTATTTTGAGAAACACCATTATCGCGATCGAAATCCCAATTTTTTTCATCGTTATATTCCATATTCCCTTTGGTCTAATGACGACACTAATTAAGCAGAGCTTCGGTTATTTTAATGATATATTAGTATATTTTTGCATTAATTATGTATACAACTACATATGTACCCTGCAAGCCACCTTTCGGTGTGTGGCAGGGGGTGCATGCACTATGACTCTAATTCCCTAATCGATTACATTCACGTATTTTTCGCGAAAAAATAATATATTTTTGAAACGACTTGTTCTGGCATTTATTTCCCTAATCTTTCTCTCAGAATCAGAACTCCTATGAAACAGGAAGGACGCATAATATCGGCCGCATCTTCTACAAAAGTACCTTTTCTGGACATATTCAGTGAATTGAGTCGTTGTTTAAATCTTCCACTATCTTCTAGTGATTTCCTGCGTCCTGAAGCGTATGAGCAACACTCACTGATTTCTCATAATATCTAGAAAAGTAGATGAAAGATAAGATGTTAATTAAAGCAAGGAAAGGAAAGAAATACTTAATTATTTCTTCTTGGAACGTATTTATACTGTGATGTTATCTTTGATGTTCACGCTGATAAAGTATTAATAAATGTATTCGCCCAAGGACATATACAGGTTTCTGTAGGATAAAGAAGAAAAGCATAAACTCAATGACTAACTGGATAACAATAGTGTACCAAAAATGTTCTTCGGGCCTGTGCGTGTTCTTCTTTTTTGTGTGTTTGATTATTCATAAATATGCTTTTTCGCATCTTTAGAACAAATAATTCACATCCCCCATCATTGTGATAAATCCCCCGATATCACTGTTTCAGTAGCACCTTACAGACACAATGGGAGACATCGTGGAAGTCAGGTAGGGCAAGGGCAGGGCGATACAGAAAATCGACCCGCAACCGCCCCACAAGATGAGAAAGTGAAAAGAGGCTATCGGGAAGAGGCGTTCCCCGGAAGCGAGGGAGTGTGGCAGGGGGTGAGAATTTGCCTAACATTCAATGGCAAAGCCAACAGTCATCGCATAATCTCCCTCTTCCCCCATCGCCACCCATCGTCCTAAAAAGGGAGACACCCTCACCCGGCAGTTAAATACCACGGGGACCCACCCTCTTCGGGCCCATCCTTCCAGCAATAACTCCCCACCCGAAATTCCTCCCCTCTTCCACTCCCTTCTCTCCTCTGTATATGCTCGCGTCCCCGGAACATTTTCCTCTGTATAGTCGCCGCTGTGACTCAATCAGTCAGTCAGAACTTCTAAGCAGCCAGGATGTTCCGAATGAATCATCGGTCCAACATCCCCCACCCTTTGGATGTAAAAAGGCCTCCCCCCTCCCCGTAACCCCTCCCTTTGTGTCTAGCGTCGTTTTCCCCTCCGACTTTTGCAACAATGGCACCCCATGCAATCCGACTTAGCCGTTTTCTGCGAGGAAAAAATTGATCCGAAGTGGTCCTTTCCGATTGTGAGCTGCCCCCGTAAACGCTTTGGGTCCAAGCGGATCGCTTTATTTTTCAAAAGGCTTCTTTCTGTTCGGCTGAGACCCGCGGCTAAACAAAAGTGTTTGGATGGATTAGGAGGATCGCGGGGTTCTCATTTTTCTTCCGGCCCGCCTCCTCGTTGTTGTGTTGAAAGTGCGAAGCTATATGCCAATTAGGGCTGATTGAGTGTGTTAACTTTCGTATGAGGGGGTGAAGGAGGTGAGAGGAGGTATGGGTTCTAATGGGTATGAAAGGGGGCGTATATTAATCGGCATCCTCGGTGTACTGATGGGGTGCAAAGAGAGCTAATGCTGGACGTTGATAGTGAGTTCCTTTGATTCTATTGAGCAAAAGAATACATAGCGTACATTGAACAGTGTGTGGGGCGCTTGATGAATAATGAGTTTTCATTCCGTAGCGAAATACTCTTTCCTAAATCGTTATGAAAGCTCATTGAGGAGACAATTCTTGGCTTTGTGCTTGGTGATTTGACGCCGCGCATGTCAGAAATTAAGGATTGACCATCTTAGCTTATCTTCTTTAAAAGATTGTAAATTTGTAAACATGTTTTTCTCAAACAAATGTAGAATAAAGTTGCAACCTCGAAAAAAAGTAAGTATTTTTCAAAAATGTCAAATGTACTGTGTTACAAGCCTTAGAAGTAACAGAAATCACTGCAGAATATTAAAATAAAATCCTAAGTACGAGTATGTATGTTTTCCCGGCTCTTAAAATACTTTACATGTATTTTCAGAAAATCGGGTTTCTGCTTGATTTATATTCTGCCCCCTATTAGGATCGTAGAGTTAGAATTCAAGAAATGTAGCAAATGATAATCGATAATTGATTTTATTTATCCTTGAAATATCAGTCATTAAACTTGTAACAAATTCTGATATTTGTTATACNCACTGCAGAATATTAAAATAAAATCCTAAGTACGAGTATGTATGTTTTCCCGGCTCTTAAAATACTTTACATGTATTTTCAGAAAATCGGGTTTCTGCTTGATTTATATTCTGCCCCCTATTAGGATCGTAGAGTTAGAATTAGTGGAATAACTCGTATACAAGTAGTACAATTCCACAATTACTGGAATAACTCACATACAAGTACTTGTAGTATGGTAATTCTTCTTTAAGGGATAAAAGACATAATGCAAATTTTATTTATGATTATAAAAGCTTGGTTTCTTTATTAGTCTTTTCTTGGAGCCGGAACACAAACACTCGTGAAAACATGTGTGATAAATCATGAAATGGTGTGGCTTGGGATGAATATTATTACAATTTTAGCTGAAAGCAAAACAAAGTCTTCAACGTAAGCTGAGACTTCTATGGAAAACTTTAAAACAATTAGGAAACACCGTAAACTCTTCCGTAAAATCACACAACTATCATGGATAATATCTAAATAATCTAAAATTTTACATCAAATCAAACATTTTATTGAAGTCGGGAGAATTCTGAAGGATATTTCTTGAGCTCCCGGATAGCCAAGTGGACAACCAGTTCGAATTCGAATGAAAGTCGTCCCGGGTTCGATTCCCGGTGTGTGCTCACGTCCGAAAAGACCAAAGCTGTCTAAGCACTTTTAACAATACTCCTAGCATATTTCGTTGTAAATAATACTCTATTACTGCCGTCAAGAATTCACAAACTCAAAAATCATTATTCTCACCAAAAGTGTGGTATTTAATTTGAAAGATTACAGTCAATAAAAATCGAGGTAAAATATTAGCCTACTATAGAGATGAAGATAAATAATACTGGATAATGTTCATACTGGTATGTTTCAGAAAGTTTGATATATAAATTCGTATTCCCGTTATCACTGCGGTCACAATGGTACAACTACAATTTTCTTTCGTTAGTTAGTTAGCAGACGTCTACAGTATTGTCCACCTCTAGTGCAAATACCATAATGTGACCATTTTTTGCAGTAAAATATTGCAAACATTCCTGGTTAACATATTTTAATTGCAAATTAATACAAAGAAAATTAACTGAGTAACAATCAATGAAATTAGGTCACCCATTTTCAAGCACCAAAAACAGGCCCTTTCTGTAACAAAATACAGTAAAAACTATGGCGAGTAAAATATCATAGTACACTTGTATAAACGTAGAAATATATGTTCTAACATATGCAATTTATTTCATTAAAATCGGTGGACTGCAATTAAAGCTATAGCTTCTCAGACTCGACCATTTTACAGACAGTACGTATAAATTTCATCTCGGTTATACAGAAACTGCGTCCGATTCCATTCCTACGAGGAAGTAGCATGTTGCGACATTTCATCACACAGACAAAGCAGCAATCTTTGAATAGAACGAATAAGGCTGATTCCTCTTTTTCTTGTGATGACCGCAATGCCGTCACAAAAGCAAGGCAGCGCTATGGGTGACATGGAGGAGGAAATCGGTGAAAGGAAAGTAAATGAGAGATTGCGAGCTGTGATTTCAAATGCTTATCCCAACAAACTGAAGGTCAATGAGGCGGAAAACGAGGAAAGTCAAAGAGGGTTCCATTGCAATCAAAGTCTAGAGTCGGCTTAAAGTCTCATGGACGTCTATGCTTTTTATCTCATCAAGAGGATTCAGGGAGAACGCTTTCGTAGTTTAATTACCTGACCTTAGGATACCGAAAACATGGGAGAATATCACCGTGTATCTAGTATAATGCTAAAGAATGATATTAGAAATACTGCTGGACGTTTCACGTGAATTAACAAGAATTACTGGCTATGAACAGGTATTGTATAAATTAAAATAGGTTCCGCAGTATTATAACCTATCAGAGCTACGGTAATTTTTAAGGGTAGTGTGTTGTTGCTAAAACTGGGTGAGAAAAACAAAGAGACATGTTAGTGTCAATTTACCCAGTCAAAAGGTAAAATAACTTGCTAAGTATGAATTGCCTTCTGCGAAGGTCCAATTTAGAAAGGGATTTAAGAGTCTCATGATTTAGGAGGGATGTGAAATATGAAAATTTTCGGTATATACTCTGTAGCGATGGAATTCATCGAACTCTTCGTTTACAATATTTTTCGTATTTTTTTGTAGCGTGGTTTACATAATAGTTTTTTCCCCGGCACTCTCTCAGCATAAGGCGTATACTATTTATTTAATGTTCCTTTTCAGAAATACTCGTTTATTATGTCGTGTTTCTGAAAGGCCCATTCGAATATTCATTTCTTTAACGTCTTGTAAATGTTAGTGTTAATTGTACCG
Organism: Ladona fulva; assembly: GCA_000376725.2. Classification (NCBI taxonomy): domain Eukaryota; kingdom Metazoa; phylum Arthropoda; class Insecta; order Odonata; family Libellulidae; genus Ladona; species Ladona fulva. Next base: position 1,965,786 of record KZ308150.1, on the reverse strand, counting down.
TGCACGCAGGCGTTGTGGTCTAGGTAACTTTGGAATTTCGCATTGTTTAGTTTAAACGTCTTTACTCTACATGAAAGTTAACGGATAAATTTAAAAAATGGCTCATAAAACTGCCTGCATTTAAGTATAAGCATTATCTCCAAAACAAAAATAATAAAGCTGGTAATAGTATTACAAGCTACAACTATCACATCAACGATGCTACTTTTTGATGACACTAAACTATGATGTTTGGCTATTCAGACCTGAGTCGTGATCGATGGTCAATGAAATAAAATTGGATAAGAAAGTGTTTTCGTGAAATAAACAAGTAAAATATTGGCATTTAAATACCGTATATACTCATGTACAAGTCGACCTTTAAATACAAAAATTCAACTAAAAATATACGAGGGATATGCAGAAAGTTCTAGTTTCGAAATTAAAACTTCGTAAATGAACTTTAGATGATTTTATTTTTGCGTAACAGGTATATTTACTCGAAAAATTATTTTATTATTTAAATAAATAATGTTTACTTATATTTTACTTGAAAATAATTTTTTGTTCCTACACATATCTCTATGTGTTAAAATAAAGTTGTGTTATAAAAATGAGTAGCTGAATATCGTTTTTACAATTAATAGAACGCGCAAAATGTGATTAAAATTTCTAATGGATCGCCAGGATGAAATATATCGATAGTACAAATGCAAAAACTCGAGAGATTGAATATGTCCAACTTAATATTGTCTAAAACTTGCAAAAACATTGTCATAATGTCTTATATCTCGAATTTTACGAAATCATTTTTGTTTATGCAACTCAAGGTTGTCGTTAAAAATATTAATTACAGCTCTTTTAGTCCTCTTTTAGAGATGTAAGTATTGCTTAAATTTACAGTTTTTTAAAGTCCATACGCTATAACTAACATTAACTCACTAGAAGTAGCTTTGCAGTATTTAATATTTACGAAAAAACTAGGGTAGACTTAAACGCGAGAGTTGTATAAAACGGAAAATTTAAATAAAAATTGGGGGAGTAGATCTATACCCGAGTAAATACGGTTATTCCTTAGTTTTCATATAATGTGATAGACGTATAATAGGCGATTTTGAATCACCTATAACTCGGCAGATTCTTACGAGTACAGCATGCTTTAATGAAGAGCCATGGAACTGCAGTGCTATAGACGTACTGTCTCAGTCGGACCCCTCCATCATTCTCCGCAGAGATATCTGCCAATCTTTCACAATTGTGCATCTTCTAGGATCGAAAAATAGCATTTTTCAGGAAATTATGGCAAAACATTGAAAAAGAGAGGGAAGATAAATTTTTCCGCGTCAGCTTTGATATCAAGATGGATACGTTCCAAACGCGATCTGTTTTGAATTATGCGACTCGTTAACATTGACATGGAACAAGTACCCGTAAAACATTTATTTATCATTGGTTTAAAAATGAGATTTATCCAAACTGCTTGATTGCCAAAAGTGTTTCGACTACTGAGTTCATTTCGCATGAGTCCCAACGGGAAACGAAACCGGAACCAATTCGACCAGAGGTGTACGCGCTCTCGACTTGATTATCCAAGAGTGTCAGATCTGTTGTGTAACCTTCATAGAACCTCCGGTAATATGTAATTTAATGAATGTTGATCGTTTTAGTCGGATCATTGACTTTAAAGAAATTTTTTTACATTATGATTACCCCGGTTTTTACCTCAGGTGGGCTACATTTGCTCCAATAAATACTCTCCGGGTCACAGATAATGATAATTATGGCAAGCATCCCTTCATTGGGTAAATGTTGGTCTCATAAGACCAATCATAGGATAAGCCCTTTTTCAATGTACACAAACAGCCCCACCCTAGCTAAGATTTGAACCCATAACGTTGCTAGGCTAGCACACACAATCCTACAACACTGAGGTCGGAAATAGTACAGATATTCGCTGTATTTTCAAATATAAGTGGTCCACAGATGATCGGTGGCTCAGACATACAGTTGCGAGCATATTTCAGATATTATAATGAGTATTTTCTTTTGGGGAAAATTCATACCAAAATTTACTTTCGTGGCACGTCATCCGACTCATAGATGGATTTGCATTACATTTCAGGAAGTAATTACCTATTCGGCTATCTGGCTACTGGCTATTTAAAGGGTCGCATAAGGACATACCATTTTTGAATGTACTATACAAATTAATTCTATTCCTTCTTTTCTGAATATGTAAGACTTTCGACAGTAACACTCACTAATATGCCTTAATTTTACTCGTCTTTCTGTATCATCCCTTTTCAACGCCTTCCTTATTTATTCGTATATATGATTTTTTTGTTTTTTTTTCTCTCCCTTCAATGTTTGCTTCTTTTAATAATTATATTCTCAATTATTTATAATTTGATATTTCTGTATTTTAAATATCTGTACTTAATACTTGTATTCTTAATACTCGTATTGTGTTTTTAATATTCTTACTTTTAATATTTGTATTGTTACTACCTTATTTTCAATATCTCTGTTCTTACTGATTTTTAATACTGCACCTATCTGTATTCTTCTTTACATTCTTTCTGTATAGTTTAAATAGAAGATGGGACTTTCATAGTCTCGATTTTCGCCTTATATAGTCCCCTGTATGTCTCTTTTTCACTAGTATAGGGCAACTCATTCTCAGGTCATGAACATGAAATAGAACAAAACACCATATAACGAAATGATTGGATAAAGCATCAAACTATAAACGATTTAAAACTTTTACTGCTTCGAAAGAAAAACGTTTTAACCCGTAAATTTGAAATAAGCATCTGTTTTAAGGAATCATTTCTCTTGAAAAATTGAAATCGCTTACAAACATTTGGAGGTGACAGAGCTGTTACATGTAGTTATGAGATGTTGTTAGTTTTTTTATGTCCCCTATTCTGGAATGTCCTGTAGAAAAAACCGATAAAGTTTTGCAAACATCCAAAAATGTTAAAATTGGTTAAACAAACGCATCTTTCGTGTTCCGAGAGTTATATTCTGCATGGCAGAGATGAAAAGGATCCGAAGGAAATAAAAATTGGATGACTTGGAAAAGATGAATAAACTTCGATCATGCGGAGGCCCCCTGACAACATTGGAAATACGTGGAGACCTCGTCCCGGTCGCAGACATTTATTCTCTACGTCACGGCTCCATTACGAAAAGGCACGAACTCCAATTTATCCACGGAAAATGGAAAATAAAAAGCAGTGATCAAAATAACTTTCGACGAGGCCCCTCCACTTTTGGATGCAGAGTTTACTGACATTCACTCTTTAATAAAATGTAAAAACAGATATTGCGAATATGAAAGCAATTCTTCGTGAAGGCTTAACATAGGTACCGCTGTGATGAGAAAAGATGTTTCTATTTGAACGTCCAGTCCCGATCAATCACTCGTTTTATACTTGGGAAAGAAGGATCCCAGAACTGAAAATGACATAACTCAGAGATACAAAACCCAAATGGATTTAACGCGTAGAATATAAAATTTCTTCGAGAAACAATTATCCTCTGAAACTGCCAATGTTCTGTAGAAATAGGCTCTTTTCTCCTGAGGGCACTTTGGACTCAGAACACGGCACTCCAACAGAACATTTTACCATTGACTTACAAAGGTAATGCGCTAATAACAATGTCCAATAATGATGATGATATTAGCGATGATGATGAGAACAAGAACAATAATAATAATAATAATAAACCAATCTAATGCAAAATATAATTAAAAAATAAAATAACATGCAATACATCAGATTGAAATTACGATGCAGTACATTGGATATCCATAGGGTGACGAGAATGTAATGCAAAAATACTTCATATAATAGATTTATTGAAATGAAATTCAGGGCATATATTGAAATACATAGAGATATATATCCAGAAAAGAATATACTTTTAGGTCCTGCGATGTCAGAGACGTACTTAATTATAATAAACATGTATCGATCACGAAAAAATTAATTATTCTAGCATCTCATTGACAGTATACCATTCTATAGTATTTAAACACTGTTGAATTAAGGATATTAGACATTATCTATATTTAATATCAAAATAAAATACAGTGGTTATAATAATAACCGAGGTTATAGTCAGCGTGCTGCGACAAAAATTAAAACCAAAGAGATCAGTGTATTATGCGATAAACATGCCCAAAACATCTGCTGAAGAAATTAGATTCGTGGAGAAAGGCAGCCCTTAACAAGGTAAGCTGCGCTGTCAGGCAGTGAAGCGAACAGCGTTTGAAGCCCTTAGGCAATAGAATACTTCCTCCCCACTATTTCGTACTAGAATGTTGTTTGCTTTCCTTAACAACAAGTTTAGAAGTTAACTTCTGAGAGGACTGTAGCAGAAGGAATATTACTTAAGAAGATAATTTATCAGTTGAACGAAATAACATCTGCGTAACCTATGTTCAAGTTCTTTTGAACCGAGCTCAGAATCAATTTTGTTGTAAAAATCCTATGGAATTGCGCGTTGACAAGGACAAAAAATCTTTAAAGATACTTTTTAAATATCGCTGCCGGTGTGTTTTTAAAAGGTGAATACATATATTTACAAGACCTAGATATTCCTTTTACTGAATCGATGACAATCAGAGGAATTCAATCGGAATATAAGAATGGAAAATGTGCTAAAATCGAAAGACCCCGATCGGTTGTCATATTCTATTTTATACCATTCTATTGCGATAAATTAATGTATTGCAATGGACTGCTGGGATTCTACAGCTTTTTAAATTTTTTCGATAAAATAAGTTACTCTTACGGGTGTGTAGTATTAGTAACGTTGACGAATACTCATTATAATGACTTAATTAATGATAAATAGCAATTGTGTCTGAAAAAATGATAACTTATTCTAACCTACTTAATAACTACATCGCCTCTACATCATTAATAGGATTTTTAACTTTTCATAAACCATTTCATGCAACTGAATTTATTTTACAGTATTTTTCTTAATTTGGAACAGAAAATCCTGGAAACTAGCAAAGGAAATTTCCACTATGAATTTTTGAGCCAAGAGATTAACAAAGAAATATATCCATATTTTATTATTATTTCCATCTTTCTAGGATTTGCATAAGTAGAATAGATGATGCTACTGATCATTGACTTAACTTCACTGGGGAATACTCCATAAACCATCAAAGGGAGTCCAATATTTGCATAAAATAAATTTTCTATTTCACGGAAGAAACTTTCAGAAGGTTTGAAATCCACAAAAGAATTCTTTGCATTCTGGCAAAATTTTGTGCAACGGTATAAGGTTGATGAGTGCTGAAGATATAAAATGCATACTTTAAAGTAGTGAGAAGGTGGAATAACATCGGCGCTGACTACAGTTTTTGGCTTATATGTGATTTAGAATGCGGAAATTGTTGCCATACCATTTCCAGCGTTACTAGGCTGTTTTATGCGAGGTTGCAAAATGAAAATGTTTACAGCTAAATGATTTGCTTGTGCCCTTCTCATTTTTCACGTAAACTGGACCGTATATTTAGTCAATGATTATGTCATGATTATTAGTGAGAGGATAGGGGGAAAGAAATTCATTATCTCAACTGTTCAATCCTCTCTTATACTCAAACTGGCAGCAATGCGAAGGAAGGCATATCACAATAAACAGCTCTTTTTGCTACTGAATAAATTAGTCAAAATGTACAATCTAACTATGAGAAGCAAGTTTTCAAATCGTTGATGGTGAAAGAACACCAAATAAACCAATGGCTTCATTAAGCTATTTATGGGGTACATGATTTCAAATACTTCATCTCTACTCAAATGATTCACAAAATACTCGATGCATTAGTTTCACTTTAGAAAAAATCTAAATTCCTATAGTGTCATATAATTTATCTATAAATCATGTGCTCAAATGCTATGTTTCATTACGGAAATCAATTTTTAGATGTGCTTTCTGAAGATTTAAATCTATCAATTTTAAATGTTTAATTTCTTTACAACAAATTTCATTTTTGCTTGAAAAACGCCAGATTACGAAACTTTTTAAAAATTATACACCATCATTATTTTATCATTGATCATTATTACAGATTATCAGGAAGATACAAGGATCTTTTCATTAATTTAACGATATGCATTAAGGGCCGATATTTGAATGTATATTCAAAATGGAATTTTACTGAAGTTCAATTTAGGATCCGATATTACATGCTTCGTTAATTTTCAAATGAAGATAAGAAACATTATAATACTGGGCCTAAAACCACGTAAATTAAAATACACAACGCTCTTCAGTACACGTATTTTTACCCTAGAATTGTCTACTCGCCGGTAACTTCACAAAACATAATACAGCGTGCATTACACGTGTCTATGATTACATGGAACTCATACTGAATAATAGCATGGTAGCTCAGAACATAGCAAAGAATGAACTGAACTGAAAATATAGTTCTAAAACAGTTGATGATATAAAGCACAGTATAACTCTGAATATTTTGCTCGTAGAATTAACTCACAGACGAATCTGATGTTCTTTACAGATGTGAACAAGCAATCTTTTCTGAAACTCCTAGTAGATGGGAACATTACGCGAAATAAGAAGCGCACATATAAAAGATAAAGTTAAATCTCTTATTATGGAAGTTATCTCGAAACATAGCAGCGCGAGCTCGGCAATTTTCGAAAAAGAACGTTCCTCATTTAATCCGGAGGAACTCATCCTTTCGCAGCTGCGCGGAGTAAATTAAGAAAAACTAAAGGAGAAGGAGAAGATGAAAGTTAAAGGGGAAACAATGGGAATGCAGACGGGGATGGCGCAGAGGCTGTCAAATGTTTACATCCGAAAGTCGCCGTAGGCAGCTGCGTCTGGTGGGTTCATTGAAGACGTCACTTTTTTCTTCGTTTTTTTCTTCTCCGGTCCCTTACCGTCCAATTCTTCTCTCGCGAGAGCGAAAGAAAGAACGTCCGAACGTCGTTCTAAAAGGAGGGAGTCACCGTGGCTGCGGTCATCCGCCATCACTTCATATGTCGCTAAGCAAAAATTTTCCACAATACGACGCGGATGCTGGGGAGACCGCAGCAGAAAAGAGCGACAATTCCACGTCCGCGAGATCTGCGGGTTTAGGAGAGAGAGAAAACAGGACGTTTTTCGGTTGCTGCATCTGCGATGTGTTTTGAATCTGGAGGAGACAGTTTTCTTTCCATTTCGGTGCGTCACTGTTTTTCAAGTTTTTCGTCTCGTCTCTAACGATATGCGGAGATTTGGACGTTTCCGTGAGTGCGGCTCCTGATGATCCGTTTATTTACTGTTTCTTTTTCTGAGCAGTTCTACCCAAATTTCACATGTTTAAAATGGCACTAAAAATGTAGCTGACTGGAATTCATCACATCTTGGATGCCTTGCGGATTTTTTCCATAATTCTCAAAAAACTGATGTTTATGAATGAAAATGCAGCTTAAAAGACCCAGAAGTTTAAAATTAGTAGATTATTTTAATTTGATATTAGAAGATTACCCTAAATATCGATGTGTTAGATAAAATTACATTTTTCTTAGTGCAAGATTAAGACTAGAACATCTCTTCCGACATCTAGCCCGTCGCGATTTTATATTCAGAACACAAATGCGTCGGATATGCAAAAAAAAGAGAAAAGTTGGGGAAACTTTCCATGCGCTGCGTAGAAAACAAAATAATTCTTAGAAAAACACTCTAATTCTAGAAAGTACTTATGAGAAAAGAAGGATAGAAAGTTTCAAGAACTACTGCCAACAACGTCTAACATTTTAAAGAAAAAAGCATATTTTTCAATGTAAATAGATACATATCGTACTTTCTTATTAACAGGCTATATTTCTAATTTAGTAAGCTGAAATTAAACGAGATTCCTGAGAAATTACTTTAAGGAGTTTCATACTGCATAGTGTCAATGAAGAAATTTTAACGAAATTAATAAATGAAATTTACAAAGAAAAATTAATTAAATATGATACGAATTTTAGAATACACCGAATAATAAACTGGTTTAGCCTATACTTTGATACCGTTGCTGGAGTTGAATTATTCCCTAACCCTACCTCAGCTTTCTGAATGCGGTTACATAAATACCTATCATATATAGGGATGAATCATAACGTAATCAAAAAGGAGCAAATAGAAAGTTCAATAAGAGATATAGGGGAAATTCAATGACTAGCAGACAGCTTATTTTATTCATAAGAGTACGAAAAATGCATAGCATAGTCCATGGCGATGCATAAATTGCTCTGCATTATGGTCGTCAGTGTGAATGTTAAGTGCATGGGAACAAGAAAAAATCATGACTTAATGAATTCCTTATTTTTGGCCAGTCTTACTTTCAAGTATGTTATTATATAACTAAAGGTGTTCCTGAAGGTAACCTCCGTAATAATGTTTGGGGGGCGAAATAACCTTGGCACGTAAATAAAACCTCACCACGGCTGACTGTCATCTTCTTGGTTATTTGCGAGCGCAATATTTTCACTTTCCTCTATTCTCAGCAAGAGAGCTATTCTTGGCTTGAAGGAGCTGTCGTCAGGTTTTCTTTGTGTGTGACATAGGGTAAATATTTAAAACCGGATGTCAGGAAGAGACACATAGGCAGGTTAACTATACAAGCACTACAAAAAAAACCCTCGACGGCCTAAGATCAAAGGAATGTAAGGATTCAAGGAAGGGCTCGTATACAGCGGCACATCACGTTAGCAAACATGTCTAAATAGATGTAGTAGGTTGCACGATATCTAATGTGAATATTCGGGACAAGCAACGATATAGTTCGGTGAAATAAGAGTCAAAACCTAAGCGCACATAATTTTTCAACCTTCTTCTTTGTTCATTTTTTAATGATTTGAAATACAATTAAAAAATATCAATAGCTTCAGTTTCAAGTTAGGAGGGATTTGGAATGCATTTTCGAAAAAAGGCATGGGTAGACAGGGAAAAATAACTAGCCTCATTTGAACTCATATTTTATTCAATTATTCTTTATTAAATACGAACTTCTATTTAATCCTCTGTGCCTTAACCTTGCTTGATATACTTCTTGCCTCAGAAATCTTCCGTTATCTAAATAGTCGTGGTTCTCTCCTTTACTAACACTTAGGAACTAGCCAGAATGTAACCTGAAGGAAAACTTAGCAAAATTGTAGCAAAATATTAATACACCGATGCGTCCCTAGGGACCAGAATATTTCACTGATAAACATTTACGTGCGTCGAACACAAATTTCGAAGATAATATTACGAACAGGTATATTCGAATTTAGAAGTGGTCTTTCTTATTCATAGGATTCGTAACACATGTATTCCGTGCAGCGCGCACGAAATCGTGCGATTTCGAATGAAATCCCGCGACGAATTCCGAACTAGGTGGCCTACAATCAACGAGATGAAGCCAAACTAGAAGACAGATGATAAAGAGGTGCTAAAAGCTATTTTCGGATCTTTCTAAAAATATCGGTATTGACGTGAAAGATAGGACTGTGCGGAAGATCGACAAGAAAGAGGAGCGTTGTATACCGTTTGGGTGCTAAAAAGGCGCCTAAGAACAGGTGTAGAACAGCATAAACCGGCGTTAAATGTTCCTTACAAAGGAATATCTCGAGGATGAATAGGTTTCGAAGAATGAATGTTACCTAAGGCCGGTGTAAGCTGAAGGGTCGATGCTCCCGATAGAATTTAGCAAAAGGCGGATTCGTTGAACTTTCTAGGCAACATTTCAAAGGGTTTTGCTCTCGTTTGCGTACGATCCAATGTTTGTCAGGCGTTGAGAGCGAAGGTTTGGTAACTTACCCTCGTTACTGGACATGTATTGCTTAAGCATCGTTGAAATAACGCGTTTGCTAGAACAGTGTGTGAACTAGAATCAGGATCCCATTAGTATTTATGTAATATTTCGATTTATTCTAGAATTGATCACCAACTCTTGTTGTTATTGAGTTTATGGCTAGGTCAACCTAATGAAATGAGTAGATATTAAGTGGAAAGTATTTAAAATGTGATTTAAAATTAGACATTACAATAATTCGATTCATTCAATTGATCGCCAACTCTTATTGTTATTGAGTTTATAGCTAGGTCAATCTAATGAAATGAGTAGATATTAAGTGGAAAATATTTCAAATGTGATTTAAAATTAGACATCACTATAATTGGATTAATTCTACATTTGATCACCAACCCTTATTATAGCTAGGTCAACCTAATGAGATAAGTAGATATTAAATGGAAAGTATTGAAAGTGTGATTTAAAATTAGGCATCACAATAAATGTATTGTAATTTGCAGAAAGTTTTCCTTGATGTAATCTTCTTGGGTGGTTAACATGTATGAAGGTAAACCAGTTTTAACGTTCAACCAGTATCAATAGTATAATCGTTATATTTACAGGTGAAATACAAACATTACTGACAAGAGGCCAGTTATAATACCCATCCTTCACCTGCAATTATGTGAAAAATGGAAATTTTCTAATACACAGTAGAGCCAGAACGTAGCATGATAATTGCTGAAAGTTTGATTTAAGATTGCCGAAAAGGCTGAGCGACTGAATCTGGGGCACTGAGTCGCAGAGAAACCCACCACTTTCTCATGGTAGTAGGTAAATCGTTATGGTTTCCTCAGGTTATATATTTCTTAAAACTTCAAACAACGCCGTGATATGAGAGAATCAATAGTTTGGTGCCAGTTAATTAACTTTGTTTCTCACTTCAGAACAAAGTTTAGCTGGAAAAGTGTCCGCCATTTTGTTACTAAAATCTTCAAATACATTTTGTCACGTAACATATTCAGTTGTAAGCACGAAAACTATAATAAATTTAAAGACAATGGAACTATGGAGAAAATAAAATAAATATTAGAGTACTGTATAGTCACTTTTCTAATATGTGCCTTCGACAGCTTCTATATTGCATTGACTTATAAATGACGGCAATAATAATTTACAGGAAAATTTGTCAAGTTTGGCACGCTGTATCTTTTTACAGTGTACATATATAGGTATAAATGGCTTATAGCAACATATACACGAGTCTATTTTGACTTACTGTGCAAATTTTTTAAGTCTCCTACTCAAACATAGTTTAAATTCTTTTTGGCTCCTTGGCCTTCTTTTATCGATTCTAAATAGAAAATTCGGCTTCGAGATTTCGAATCTGCCACAATAATTCGGATTTTCTTTGGAATTTTAGGAGGTTTTCTGATAGATTTCAATTCGATCCGAAGACTGACTTTTAATTTGGAACTAGGAAATTCAATCGCGTACATACCGGATTATACATAAACGTTTTAATTAGGGAAAATTAAATAATTTACTTCATGAATTCTAAGATATTTTCGAGTTGGTTTATGCTAGAGATGTCATATGTACTTAATTTATTGATAAAGTGATACATTTTTCTTACATTTGCATACTTATGTGTTTGTATATGCAAGGATATGTATATTTATGCATGTGTGCACTTTTAGAGAAACGTTTTCTCTCTAGGACAGGAAGATTTCGTCGGAATCCAGAAATATTCAACGGGATTTTTTATTTGACAATCAGAAAATCGCATGGATAGCGAGTGTCGCGTGCTTAACTGAGCACAATGTAAGTAGCTACTCCATCATCCTCTATGCTTAAAAGTATGCATAAAGCCTCTAAAGGACGGCACATGGCCCTTTTCCTCCCCCATGAATCCAGTGACTAAGAAACGAAATTTCTAAAGTTAGAATTACAGCCGAAAAAATGGTTCGCTAACTTAGAATGGCTGAAATCAAAATAAACTTACATTTCCATCTGAGATCCGCCCGGATTCGAGAAGCATTTAAAGCCATGCAGAAGTCTGGAACGAGATGCCAGATACGGGGCCAAAGCGTAGTTGCTTCTGGAAAGATAAAAAGAAATCGGACGTCTCTTAGAGACCTTTATAAGCGTAAACTGGTAACGCTGACCATTTATCATTTCCACATTTTCGTAAAGTTCAAAATAAACGCGGCGTTTCGTAATTCGGGTGCTTCCAAAGTTTTCTAGGCCGTCTGAACGGAGAATCGCGAAGAGGTAATATATTCGCCATAGCGGAGCCTTCCATGGCGTTTTCTGAGTATCTAGAGTGATCCTCTAATATTTATATCAGTGAATAAATCAATGAAAAACGCATGTAATATCAACTTATGCGATGGATACGCCTGAAGATAAATCAGGTACAAGCACTTCTATTCACTTAGCGGAAATAAACATGCAAATTAGGGCATCCTTAAATCTTTAAAAGAGAAAAATATTTAAGTATATTTGAAACTTTGTTCGCTGAAATTAGTTTCACAGTATGCAACTTGACCGCAAACGGCAGAATAAAGTTTGCCCAATTAAAGCCTAATGTTTTGCCTAATAAAGGCTAATTTTTAACCAATTGCAGGGATTTTCAAAAAGGTCTGCATTAACATCGTGGTATTGACTGCTCCGAGTTGGATTATTACGATTAAGAAATAGGCTTCGATGGGCAATAATTCGTTTTCTCTTTAGAAGTGGAAATTCCATTGCCATTCACTCTTTTGAATCGTCTACTTTTTGTACCATGTTCTAACATTATATTATCTAAATAATCTATAACCAGTATTTATACTACTCGTAGGTTATCATTAACATCAATGTTATTTTTTCTTGTGGAGCTCGCAGATTCCTATTTTCAGTGTAAGTATTCTTTTCTGTGTTCTTAGCTACCTTATATTTATTCAATCATAATTCACATGTAATGCACGCTGTATTATATTTTGTGAAGCTACCGTGGAGTAGGTAATTTTATGGTAAAATACATGTGTAGCTTAACTCGGTGTATTTTCATTTACGGGGCCACAGGCCCAGTGTTACAATATTTATGATATTCTATTTAACGAAGCCTATAATACCGGAACCTAAGTTGAACTTTATTAAAAGTCCATTTCATTATCGGGCCTTATGCCTGTTCTATTGAATATCCAAGTGGGCAATTCGTTCAACTGCGGTGAAAGCAGTCCCCGGTTCGACTTCCGGTGGGTGTCTAGGTGCAAAATGACCTTAGTTGTCGAAGCACTTTTCGATTCCCGGTCCCGTCAGACTTTTTTCAAGTCCATTCTTCCTTGGGATTTTTCCTGGGTGCGCACCATCTTGCGCAAAGTCACCCTTACCCATTTTCGTTTGAACTATTTTTTCTCCTTATGGAGGAATGGCCAACCCATTGCATGTACGGTGAATTACATGATTTTAAGTGATACATTGAATTTAGAGAAATATTTACCTCACAATTTACTTTTATAAACACTAATAAATATAACCTACCTGTACACATGACATAGCCTACCGATGAAATCAAGATAAGACGTTTTTTGTTGTTATCGCATTCGTCAATTGTCATGGGCTATAGCATATAATTTCAAATGCAGTTTGTATGGCGCATCTCAAATAAAAATGAAATAATTGACACTTGAACTATTCGAAACTTGAACACTTGGCTAGGCCTGGTCTACTAAAAAAAGTAGACCAGGTAGTATTTGGATCGGTCAGGGAAGGTCAGATTTTATACCGAGGTTTTAGTCATTGCCTTTGTCTATATCAATTTAATCATGTTAAATACTTAATTATTTGCACCTGTCTCATTACGACCACAACCCGAAACATCATTATCCATCCCGACGCCCATATCGCGGATATGATCGTTGCCAGTCTCTTCACCAAAAAATATTTTCAAAAGTAGAATTTGTTTCATAACGGACGTATATTGTGTTACAGCAATATGTGTTCCTTGATATTTTATTTCAATCGAAAAAATACATTCATGTATCATAACAATTAGATTAAATGTACAAAACAAGAATACATTAAAAGTTGAAATAACCATTGCACACACTATTTCTATCTAACATTTCAATCTGGCCTTACATATTTCTCCATAAACCAATCCAATCTCCCAATATTTCTCTTTTTCATCCACACACAAATGGAACTCGCGTCACGTAGCTTGCTATCCAAGCACGACTGAACTGGCAAATAGACAACATTCGAATACGGAATCCATCCCATTCATCCCCGTCCCGTGCAAACAAAAGCAACTCAGAATGCGCAGGAATACTCGATATAGGTATGGATGAGATCGGATAAGGATTTTCTTCCACTGCCGTAGACATGAGAGATGTTAAGATGCGGCAGGACCAACACGGAGATTGAAAAAATTGCGTGGACCACATTATTAATCTCTTCCCAAAATATCCGGCCTCATATGTGGGAGTCGCTTGTTTTTCTGGTAAACTTCTTTTCCACCCACGCTATTCCTCTGCCAAAAGTCGTAATTGATAGGGTCTACGCGGTAATATGCGAGGGATCCCGTTCCAGCGAGAGGGATTAAGCTTTGGCTTGTATTTGGGAATAATTTTTAAGGTAGAGCGAGTTGAAGTTAAGAGTTTTCATTCATGTATAGGCTGACTAAATCCCAGAAAGTCGAGAACCGGGCGTTCACTATCGCTGAAACGAGATAAAAGGGACAGATTTTCCGTTAAATTTCCAAAATAGTTTCTATTTATACATACATAACCATAATTATACATTTTTTTCGAAAGAATCGCAGCAAATTTTGTCCATAGTAACCTGATGTTAACCGGATTGTAAGTTGCCCAAATTTTCTTGCGCATAAGTTCAACTGACTGAAGAGTCACTTTGTAGTATTGGCGTCAGAAAAATAACCACTTTTCACTAAAAAACTAGGTCCTATTTTATGATAAAGAAAAAGTTGGCAAATATACCACGTACTCAAATCAAAAGAACACAACTAGTTTCAACGCGTAAGCGTCATTATCAAGTGAAGAAAAAGTACAAAACAACGCACATTTTAGACCAGAAGAAGGGATGGGAGAAAACAATAGGGTCAGGTGGATGGGAAAGGATAAAATTCGCGTCGCAAACTACAAGTCCAATATCATTGTCATGTTTTATAACATTAAGGAAACCAACAAGAACAACGTAATGAATTAAATTATAAAAGTTTTTCACACGAGACACAAAGACTTACAAACGGAAGTGGTAGACCCTGTCCTGCCACAGGCCAAATAAAGGCTTGCAGTGTTTCATCGTAGATATAGAGATGCAAGTAACCATATATAAATTAGACTTTTTCTATATTTATCACAGGTTTAAAGATAAGGGATAAGTTTCCAAGTATTTTGATACATTTTTCACTATTTAAAATCATTAATTAAAAAAAATGAGGTTCATTTTTGTGTATCATTCATAAGTCTCAGAGATAGTTGCCGGTTTTATTTCTGAAAAATAAAAGGTTTTACAGTAAAATATGAAGGCTGTAGCTGTGGAAGAAGTTTTAAAAAGTATTGAAATTTACAAGTCCTTGAAGAATCTCGAGAATTAGACGATCATATGCATTCACCCTGGTTAATAACCCTATGATATGGGGGTACAGAAACATGGGTGCCGCACTTATTTTATTTTGCATAAGAACAATAACTATGTCGAAAATAAATATGAGAATAATTTTCACGTATCATTTTCTTCAATCGCAGTTCATCAAACTTAAAACATTACCATAAACCCCTGAAGAAAAATATATACGTTTATTCGTTACTCCCTGGTGATAATAAAGGGAGGAGATAGCACGGGGAAAGGGAAAAAAGGGAAAGCATGCAGAGATTTCGATACGTCAACAGATCCACCGTATCACGTAAAGAGGATAAATGTGTATTTTTACGCCCTTTACGCTGTGTTTTTACGCCCTACCCTGTTTTCATTTTAGAGATTCAACGAAATGGAAGACCAAGTTTGGGAAGAAATCGGCGCGGAACAATTCAGCATCGTTATCTTACACGGAGCTTCTTCCGTAGAATTCAATTAGCAAAGAATCAAACAGCGGACAGTGCCTTTTAGCTTATGCAATGCGTCGAACGAGAAGAAAGTTTGGAGCGAGTGTTAAAAAGCTCTCGAAACAGGCGTTAATGAACCAAAGAGAAGTACGTTCGAGTGAACGACGGCGCACGATCACACCGCTCTCGTAATAGTGTTACAGAATAGTACGCTTCCCATTTTCAAATTACTCAACGACGTATTCCAGAGGCGGCTTCTGCGCCGTGGAATATTGGTTCTTTAATTAGAGCGTAGGAAATTAAGCCGACGGATTGTTTCTCGTCCATGACGCAAGAGTGCGTTTGCGTCGTCCGTTTGAGAATTCGCTGCACGAAGTAAACAAACAAAAGATTCCCAAAAGGCGAAGTGGTTCGCAAATATTTCCTCCGAGAAGAGTGTTAATACCGTGCTTCATTGTGGCTGAGGCCTCTAAAATATTGGCAATCGAGATCCGCTGCCATCTTGAAGCTGTGTTGACGCTGTAACGGAAGGGGGAGATTTTATCATGCTACAAACGCAGTTAGGAATGTAACTAAGTGTCGTTTTATGAAGAAGACGTTACGAAATTTGAAACTCTTTTCAATTGTGTGAAATCACCGGGACGGAAGGTAATCTGGCTTAAATAATTAGTACATATAATTATAGTATGTGTCTACTGTTTTAAAAATGATCAAAAGTATAGTTAAACATATGGCAGTATTAATTCAGCGTCTGATAGGGGTATTAATTATGCCTTTAATAATTCAATCAATAAAATAGTTTTTAGATTAGCATCAATTTAAAAATCTACACGAATATTCATATTCTAAAATGTGTTAATTTTCTATGCTGTGTTAATTCTGTAGGTGTGTTAATTGTTAGTTGTTGCGCTGATATGTTCAATAAATTAGTTAGGCTTCATAGGATGTGAAAAGAAGTTTAAATCGGTTATTATTGAATCAACTCCTCTTTTACCTTGATCTGCCAGATAGAGAGGTTTCTGCCTTATCTATTTCAGTCTTCTATACTATTTGACTCTTGCTATTGGACCTTACGCAAAGCCACATTATCTTGCGACCAATATTGTGCCGAACATCATAATAATAGCTGACTTATTTTCCGTAGTTCATAAGAATTACCTATGAACCAAGTCAGTAGTCTTTGACGGAGGCGATATCGCCTCCATAGGGGCGTTTTGAAAAATATGCGGGGCGTTAGCACGGAAGATGGTAATAAGTTTCTCATCAGTTGAAATACTAAATAAGCAAAATAGGCTAGTTGCAAAAGTGAAAAATGAAGAATAAATGCTGTTTTAAAAAATGTTTAATATAGTAGTAATTGTTAAATTCTGATTTCATCGCAATTTTTGCTGTAAGTTTCTTAATAAACATTTATTTTTACACTATAATGAAACAAAGATACTACGTTTCCAATTTAA
Organism: Ladona fulva; assembly: GCA_000376725.2. Taxonomy (NCBI): domain Eukaryota; kingdom Metazoa; phylum Arthropoda; class Insecta; order Odonata; family Libellulidae; genus Ladona; species Ladona fulva. Next base: position 1,948,504 of record KZ308150.1, on the reverse strand, counting down.
TGTGCTCTAGCATATTGCGACTAATCATTGGATCGATTTGTGTACTACTTACCATTCAGTGTTAAACAGCTGATTTACCATCTGACTCTAAATAAATCTAAATTATATAGGATTGATATAAATTGGAGTTCAACCAAGAAAGAGGTTTGTTTTATATATGTTCTCTCTGTGACGATACATTCCTATTCCTCAGAATCCTTCCCTAAGCAAGTTTTCATAGTACATACTAGACATTTTAGCCATATTATTTTGTCTGTAAGTGCCTGAAACTTCTTTAACTTTGTCGTTACCATTACACTTTTTCTTGTGATTTTTCCCAAATCCTCCTTAATTGGTAAAGCCATCTTGTATCCTTTCCTCGAACTGTTTCCTTTAACTTGATTATAATAAGATATGAGGAATCCTCACTCTTAAGCGCTAGCAATTATACAACAGATCATTTCGTACTTCTAGATTTCCAGCGAGACTCGAATCTAGGACAGCTTAGAAAAATCATATAAGCGAAATATATTTTATTCTAATGATAAATATTTATTGAACTCATCAGTCTCCATAATAGAGATTCTAAACGGCTACCAAATACCACAACCACTATTATTTACATCCGGTTAACTGGCGCAACCGTTATAAACCGATGTAATACAATTTATGGAACCCTTTAAGGAGGTAATAAGTAATCAAACCTTAATAACCCACCTTCTTTTCTCCTAGACCGTTCAAAGAAGAGCGCGCTCGAGAAAATAACCTTTTTATAGGAAAATGCGAGGGGAAATGATAGAATGTGAATGTAAGAATCTCTTTGGAAACCTTTCCGTCTGGAAGAAGGAATCTCTAATCTCTTAAGAGGCGGAAGAAATTTCCAGACGACTGTATTGCTGCGGGCGAAATGAACCGTGAAAGAGAAAGCAAAGGGACACCAATGCGATATGAAGGAGGATGAAATGAAAAGGAAACTCAATATGCAGAGCAAATTTATTGATTTTTCGACCACCTCTAACTTGGTTAGAAGCAAGATGGAGCAAATCATATTCTTTTCTCTTTAGAAAATCAGAAAATACAGTGGTTCGAGTCTTTATTGCTGCGCTATTTCGGAGTTCAATATGTAAGTTAAAAAACCGGGTTAATCGGAAATTTATAAGGGTCATTAAAATTAAAAATCGCCAAGAATGTACGAGAAACCCCAGATGATTTCTGACAGATTTAACGAAAAAAACAGACAAAGATTTATTCCATATTTTTCAGCAATGTATGAAACAGTTTATATAAGGCAATCTCTGTTATTTTCAAAATCATTGAAAAGATGGAGATAATAAAATATTTTCCCGCTTGAATGTGTGGCGCTAACTTGGAAGAAATACTGAGAGAAGTTTGATCGTCAACGCTATTGCTTACTTAACGATATGCACCGAGGAAAATGAAATAATAAACTGGACCAACTCTTCCGAGACGAAATACGCTTACGATTGGCTTTCCTTCGTTTTCTTTCGCGACAAAGTTGTAGTTAAAATATATTAGAGTTCAAATTGTGGGCAATTAAAAAGGACTTATTCATTTACTATTTAATCTTTCTTTCATAAATGTATGACATGCTTCCGTACCACACGATACAATTTTCAATTCTAGTTGTCTTTAACAAAAGCAAAAACTTCATTCGTCCTGCGAAAATTTAATTTATTGGAGATTGTACATCGTACTAATGACAGAAGTTACGAATATATATATCCGAAACTTCTTAAATGAAAATTGATTATGAACATTAGCATTAATAAAGAAAATATAAAGGCGATTATGTCTAACGAGACATTTAAGACTAAAACGTTCAATTATGCCTTTTTGTTAAGTTTAATTTAAGCCTCAATCACAAGAAATTTGATGGTCCCAAAAAATCCTCCAATTGTAAATGTTTCCGAAGGTGAATTGAAAGTAATTGTGAAAATATATGAGAATAGAGTAAATAATCAAGTGTTTTAAATATTGCTTGAATAAATGAGAGGAAAGTATAATAATAGTAAAAAATAAATTTTTCCTGTTGAATCTCTTCGCCTGTAAGGTTAGTCCCTTTAACTTTTCAACCATAAGAAAATATGATTTTTATATAATACTGTACTAGAAATGAGACGACGCAGAATTTAGGGCATGAATATATGAAATAATTCCGTAAAAAATTAAATAGTTTTGACCTAAGGATTCGATTACTTACTGGCAGAGGACTAACTAAAAATATATTTCTAAGATACATTATACGGTCTTCCCTCTCCAACTGACCATAGCAAATTAGTCATCGCAAAATTAAATCGTAATCACAAGATAGCAACGTAAAGAAACGCGCAAAGAGCTTGTTAGAAGCCTCAGTTCACAACATTTTTCACGATAAAAATTCTAAATCAAGCTATCGATAATTTACCCTATCTTCTAAGTAAGAAAATTATACTCTTCTTAGAATATTAACAATATTTCTAGTGCTACAGCATTTCTCAATTTTATTGCATTAATAATAACAAATCGTCTTTATTTGGGCGAGATTGAGACTAAAAGCCCCCCCCTTCCATCTAATCCATCGTCATATCCTATTCAGTTATTGATTTAAGAGAAAAGAAAAATGAGAAGAAATGAGAAAACCTAAGAGATTCTTAGAAAAACGTTATCTTTTACAGGAAAATAGCACCTAGGAAGAGTGTGTGAAACACCTTCGCAATCCTACCGATAGTAATAACAGAAGGATGCGGAAGAACGTTATAATAACAAAATGAACTTAGTGAGTGAAGCAGGTCCAACGGGAGAATTGCTTCCGAAATTTTCAGTCCATGGAAAATTCATTAGCTGTTTCATCTAGCTCCTAAAATGAAAAATCATGTTGTATCGTCCCATATTCAGTTTCAACAAAAATAATCCTCGAATCGATGCAACCCGCATCGCGGAAAAGCGTTGTTCTAGTCTGTAGTCAAGGCGAAAGTTCCCTTGGAGATGATTTCGCCCGAATATCTCATCGTCAAGATTTGCATGCTAATTACGTGATCATGCATAAACAAATCCCAGATGAAAATTCCTCTCCGCTAACTAATCTTGAATCGATCCCTCCAACTGTGAGGGGCATATTAGCTTGAATGTCCCTTGTTTAAGGATAGAGTTCGAGATGTAACGCCCGAGGACTGCTGGATAGATAATAAAAATTGGATGGATTAACATTTTAATGGCGACTTTAGGCTCAATTCCACCTAACCTCGTATGTTGTTATGATATGTACAGAAATTTATTAAAAATAACCAGAAAGAAAGAGTGTGGGTAAAAAATCTTTTCAAGTTATGGTTGAAATTAGGATAAAAGAAAAGCAGGATATCGTGATCGTGAAATGTACAAAAATGCTAAATTTATGAAATATTATGACAGATAATCCACTTTGAATACCGTCTTGTTCCATTTAGAACGACTTTATTTTTCCAAAAAATGCTACAAAATTTCGCTCATCATTTGCAAATGTGATATGAAATCAAAACTAAGCTAATCAGATGTAAGGAGTTATAAACCTAGTCTTATTTGTATAGATCTTGAAATGTAAATAGAAAAAAGTGATCTAAGCAAAACAAAGTTACGAAGGTATTAAAATGAAACTGAACTATTTTTAAATGGAACGAATCTTCCAAAGAAAAATTAAATTATACAAAGCACCAGCTTCTAAAAAGATAGAAATCTTCCATTTCCGTGGGAATGAGCTTATGAGTGGATTAAAATGCACATTTATTAGCTAAAAACTTCATTCCGATGTTGAATTCAGTGTATTGTTTAACAGGAATAGAGAACAAATTTAAAGCGAATTTTTGACTGAGCAAATACATTTTTATCGAGAAAATGAGTGTATTGCGGCAAAAAATAACACCATAACTGTTAGATAAACCTTGATATATCATATAATAATAAGTTTAATAATATCAATTGCTGCCAGCCTATAAGACTTTCTCTTGCCCAGCAATATATTTTATACGGGATACCTATCACGCACTTACACATCACTGATCAAATGATGTAAGTCGGTTTTTTTAGAGTTAAGTATGTAAGTGAATTATCAATATACTTCTAATAGATGAACAAAGGGCATTGGTGCATTTGGTAAGCAATTCTTTCCTTTACATAAGTCCACTGGCGGCAGCATCGGCTGCGTGACACTCAAAATAAAAACTGAAGAAATTAAATCGGCGGAGTGCTTCCGGAATGGTCCCCACCTCGCATGGTTGCTCTTTTCCATCCAATTCAGAATAACAGATCGGAAGTTATTCCGCAAAGGAGGTCAACGCTCTCCACACTTCGTAAACATTTCCAGGCGTTCTCCCTTCACGGGTGATTAGGCACATAAAGTGTTTTTGGAAGTCTATATATGTACTTCCGAACCAAAAACGACGACGCTTAACCAATTCAGTTTATATTCAACGCATTTCCAATTGGGTTAAGGGTTCCAAAAATAAATTACCATAAGAGCTTCTCACAGAGAAGTCTTTCGTCTGAGACGTTTATCTTTTTCACAACCTCTAAAATTACCTGAAGAAAAACCCGTAGATGAGGATACAAATACCGTATCCTCTGGATACCGAAAAAAAAATTGAGAAATTTTCTTTGGGTTCCCAGCCGAGTGATGTGAGCGATGCCCATCGACATTTACTCAGATCACCCGTCCAGGAACCCCAGTGGAATTATTTGCACCCTGTGATTGCTAAAGTCACTTCCTTTGCTGGAACCCAAGAATGTTACGATATGTGGCCTCAAAAAAGAAGGAAATGTTCGTCCAAATCATGTCGGTATCTATCAGGCTAAATTTTACAGTCATTAAAGATAAGTAGAGAGCAAAAATATAAAGTAATTACTTAAGAATTCTTTCGATGACAACGTAATTATAAAGTCAGGTTATCCATAAGCGGTACAGATCATAATAAAGCGATTACAAGTGTCAAGTGTTTACACAATGCATTCAAATTGCACACATTACCGCATGATAACTGGTAAATAGCTATTCAAGTTATATAAAGGAAGAATGTAAACTCTGCGTTGAATCTGGCTTAGAATAGTATATATCTGATTAAATGTTTCTCACTTTAAATATTAAACCACCAATACTATTACTTCCAAAAGTACTTAAATTGTGGCCGGAAAGTAAATTAGACGTGATTCATCAGAGATATGCGAAATGTAAAACGAAATGGTGCGAATAAATGCATCATTTTGTTTTGACGGAATTAAATATTTTTGATGGAATAGCACTCCATCAACGAAAAAAGATCGATAGTTTTGATGAGAGAAAGTTGAAACTAAAATTAATGCATGATATTCATGAGATTCATACTGCCAAGAGAAATGTTTGGCTTAAATTAAATTCTGTTATTGAGGAATAATGTACAACAATATTTGACTGGGAAAATTACATGCCACGCAGGCCTCCAGTTGGAATTCCATTTCAATTTCAAGTGCTGATGACTTGTTTCTGCTGTATGTAAATGCATTAGTACTACCCTAAATAATGCCAATTAAGAAATGCGTGAAATGGAGAGTACAAGCAAATAAATTAATAGATGCTTNAAACGTGTTTGAGAATCCTTTTCTATAAACCAGAGAATATGTAGATGTGTTTGAATGAGTTCATGGAATTTTACAATAAGAAATATCCACACATTTCGAACCTAAAAGAACGCTCTCCTTTTGGAATAGTTTCGAATAGATGTCATGATAGCCTGTTTTAATAAAATGTTAAATTTTATACATTTACTCCGTAAAATCTTCCAAATCTCTTTTTTTTAAATAAATTACACACCGTTTAATTCTCCGATTTGTATTAAATTAATGTTTCAAAAATGTTTACAGTGGAAGAAAGTGTATCCAATAACTCATCGAGCTGATTAAAATTCTGCGATTCTCTCTCAACTCCGCACGTGCTCGAGCAATTAAAGACCTTAATAAGCAATATCGATGAGTCTCAAGTATCATAACAACACTCCACTTCCAAATGCATTCTATCCTTAGGACTACACCTGGTTACGCTGATTAACGAAAGATCTTTCCTCTAGTCTGTGTTATGCAACTACTGTTACTCTAGCGAAGATAATTGTTTCGCAAAACCCACTAATTAAACTGTTTGCGCGCGTGTCAGCGAAAATGAGATTGAAAGGTAAATTTAGCAACTTCAATCATTCGAAATGCAAACAAAAATATTCGTTTAGGACTCGTTGGCCTATTGGTAATGGCTACCGTAACGAAGTTCATATAGGAAATTACTCGCGAGAAGGATTCGATTTAAACAGCCATAGGAATTGCGACCAAACAAATATACACATTCAAATTGGAATCCCTGCTAAGATAGGCTAAAAAATTGGCGAATACAGCCAGAAAATGCTTAAAGGAAATGCATACGACTTCACAATCAGTCAGTTAGTGGAGAACGTAATGGAAACTCGCTTGCCATCTATCGGTGCTCTGAATTCTATGTACCAACGCCTTCCACCTGAATCATTCATACGTATTTAGGCATTACATATCATTTTATACATTTATGTACCCGTAGCTGTTTTAAATTTTTGAGTTACATATAATGGGTATCTAAAGGTAAAATACGTAAACATTGTATTAGTTTGAATTTCTCTGAATATATATCAGCTACTACAATGATTAGAAGTATTCCCTCTATGAAAGAAATCTTAGTTGAAGTTTCCAAGATCGACTAGGGGATAAAATGATGGTTTACGGTTGCACTAGGTGGAAGGCTTTCGTAAATTATCTAAGGAGTTGATATTAAAAATTAAATTTTAGGTGAATTTAACTTCTTTATGATTAGATAAAATGCCTTTGCAAAATTATTTAGCAATGTGAAATATTTGAACGCCAAAGCGCGTTTCGGTTTCCCTAAACAGTAACTACCGCTTTAGATGAAGTAAGACTCTATGCATTGCTCCCGTTTCAGCGAAAATAGCCTCATGCCAGGTCATCTTTATGCGAAATCTCACGATCGGACAGACAAACTTGGAGTCGTGTCTTAAATTCAAAGATTTGATACGGGTTCTCACCTGCTGTACTGACCAAAGTGGAGCAAAGTTTAGTATTACATCTAGTATTAGTCCATCAAACACCTCTATATAATGAAAGGAGAGAGTAAAATAAGTAGAAATTAAATATATTATAAAATCTACAAACTTAAATTAATAATAAATTAATTAAAGAGGAAAACGAGAAGTCTGCATTGATTTATCAGCAAATGGTATATCTCGACATCACCTGTTTTCTACTATCAATCTATATACATATTTTCTTTATTCATATAATCTATAGAAGAAGCCTTCACTAAAAGGAGCTCCATCACTGGGAAAATAAAATTCACTATGTAAAATTCCACAGAAGTACATTTATATGAACGACCGGTTTCGAACAGAATTTCCGGTTTCGAACTCTGTTCGAAATTTTAATTTCATAAATTTTACCTTCCCACTTTTTTATTCATATTAAAAGCGTTTCACCGCGTTTGAGATCTTTATTAATTTCCTCAATTAAGTTTGAGATCGTATTCCAGGACTATAGACACAGTACAGAATTCAGTACAACGCAAAAATACGATAGTAAATTACACTTGTATTATAAATTTACACCTTCTGAAGGTTTCCATTGAGTGCAGAATGTATATACGAAACTAGATATTACAGATGTTAAACAAAAAGGAAAGAACACAGACACCTCAACCCCCATATTTATCCGGCGCAAAAAGTATCCGGCTCGGAGGCTATTTTGAACCTCATCACCTCTACCGTTAGATAACAATAGCTCTGAAGTGAGAATTAGGCTTACTAGGCCAGATGAAGGAATGAGATCATTAGAGAAGAGGTACTTCACCTTGGTTTTTCTCAATGTTTCCAATTCATTTTTGTAAAATTGCTATCGAGATTATTTCCCCAAATGATTTTTATAGGAACTCATCCAAGTTTTTAGAGCATTAAATTTTAAAAATTGTATTCACCGTTATAATGCATTAATAATCACTTAAATCCATTGTGAAATTTTGAACTAATCTTCCAAGGAGGATGACAGACAACTATAATTTTAATTATTATGTATTTATAGTAAAATTGTTTATAACTCATTTAACCAATTATTGAATAATAAAAAATCACCTTTTAGTGCCTCCATAGAACCATTTTAAAAGATGTAATTCAATCTCAAAGGATAAAGGGAATTTATTTAATTAATTTTCATTGGAAAGGCAGTCACGAGGTCTGAGAATCGATAGAAGCCTCCCAAAACTCGCAAAAGTGTGGCATTGTGTCACTAAAACTTTGCCAATTTCAATGGGACTGATTCGTTGAATAATCCGCCTACTCAAAAGGCTCACGGGCCTAATCCAAAGGGTCCCAGAGAGTGGGGTAATCCGCCTCGGAACTTTGGATACACGTGCGGAAGATGACGGCTTCCATAGGAGATGATCCACACTTCTCAATCCGATTTCAAAGGGTTAATTCCATTCGGAGCATTTGCTCAAATAACCCGTACACCAAAATAGACGTTCAAGCCCGTGCTTCGAAGTGGAGAAACAAAAGGCTGAATGGGACGAATGCCCCATTCGAACCATCACCCCTCTGCCGGCGAATTGCCGAACCAATGAAAATCCCCAGGCGGGAACGGGACGCCATTACCCTTTTTCCCGCCTTTCAGAATCCCGCGCTTCCTTCCTCTTACTAAAAAGAAAACAAAGATCTAATTTTCCGGCGAAATTGGAAGGCGAGGGACTTGTAAACAAACAAGGTATTTAGGAACGAGGAGAAGTGGGTTGACGAAGGGTCGCTCATTGTTCCACGAAAATGACGCTGTGGTCCATTATAAATACAATTCGCGTAACCGCCCACTAGTCCTGCACCTGTTTGTTGTTCCATCCTCCGTCGGTACGCAGTTCGGATGCCCAAGGATTGTCGTCGACGTAGTGAATGCGTTTTCATCTCCAGGAGGATTCGCTGCTCTGGAATAATTAGCGGAAGTATCTCGTTTTGGACGGTTTACTCAGCTGATAGAGTGGCTCGTATTGCTATTCTGTGGCTGCGTGTTTACGCGCCGAGTACTAGAGCATATCTGGCGGGGCGAGGAAGGGTAGGGAAAGCACCTGCCACGGATGGAAACGCGGCAGTTTCAGTTCTTTAGGACTTGCATGCCTATGTATAGCATTTCTCCGTCTCCAGAAGGCTAAAATTATCCCATTGGATGAGGGGAGGAAGTTTTCGCGCTGCTTTGTACTTTTAACAAAGCCGGAGGATGTTTTTCATGTTTGACGTGTTTATTTCTTTCTGCCGAACTGGCGTAGGGACTTGGCGTTCTTATGCTAGCCGGCGTTATCCCAGCATCTCGCTTGGAAACGTGACCCGTTACACGTGATGTATAGGGAGAATTTCATTGAATTAAGAACTGATAAATAAAATAATGGGGGAAAGATACAGAACAAGTTAGTAAAAATGTTGTTTAATGTTTGTTGAAAACGTTATTTATAGCTTTAGGAGATGATATTTATATTTCATTTTTGAGTAACTTATATATCCTTTTTTCTCTGCTTCATTAATTTACTCTTAAGGGAACATTTGTACCTGGAAACACAAATAAGCGAATCAATTCACATTGTTCATTGTCGATCTACTTGAAGCTATTAGGGATAAAAGTAAATAGTTACTATTTGAGGATGGCTGCGAAATTCTTTAGAACGCCACCACCGTGAAAGGTTGTTCTGATCTACAAGCTTCCATGAATGCAGTGACAGAATGGTCTTCTTTCTGGAAATTGAACCTAAACCCCGAAAAGTGTCGTGTTATAACAATAACGTTAAAAAAGAAGCAAATCTGCAAAGACTACTTTTTCGATAACAGAATTGCTACCAGAGTTAATACTAATAAGAACTTGGTGTAATCAATGATAAAAAACTAAACTTTTCGGAACGTTTAACTTAGGTGAAAAACAGAGCCACGTCTCGACTAGGGATCCTTTACAGGTTTACTGACATCAGGGATCCAGTCTCTCTCCGCACCTATTACTCAAGCTATGTTCCTCCACTTCTAAGCTATTGCTCTACTATATGGACCATGTCTTCCTAATCTAACCTCTCTACTCTCAATCGAGTCTTAAATTTCTTTTTAAAGACAGTCTGCTCCAGAGCGCCGCCTTATTGGAATATGTCAAAGACTCATCTTCTAAATCAACTTAATCTTACATCTATTAAAACCTTTCATACTGTTTCCGACATTGCTTTCCTATATAATATTATCAACAAGGTTGCTTCCCGTTTCCTACTCTCTGTTTTCTCTTTCCGTGTTTCTTCAAGAATGGCTCCCGGATAGCCAAGTGGGCAACGCGTTCGACTTCGGCGAAAGCGGTCCCGGGTTCGATTCCCGGTGGGAGCCTACGTGCGAAATAACCTCAGCTGTCGAAGCACTTTTAACAATACTACTACTACTAATTTCTTTACGAGCAACTCGCCTATCTGATATCTTCTCTTTGAATACTCCACATCTGTCAGAAATAAAACGGTCACTCTTGTTCCACATACCCTCAATTTTCAACTCTTTATCTTTCAATAAAAACTTTGATTAATTTTATCTACCTCTAAAATCAATTTTAACAATTATTGCAGGACACTGATTTGGATATCTGAAACGCTAGCCTCTTTAATTTATTTCTAGTTTTTATTATTTATATTATTGTTTAAATTTGTTGATCGTCAACCATAATTGGCCTAGTGCTGTATGTCGATGTGTTATAAATAAATAAAATAATTCTCATCGCTTGTACAAGAAAGTATCCTACATGGATATTGGGTACGGTTATTTACTTATGTGTGTGCTGTAATCCAATATTTGCACTCCAGTACCACTTGCTCCACAATGTTTAACATTAATTCGTTCAAGGATCAAATATTCATCTCTCACTGTACTTTATTTACTTCTTGCCATATATTAATCTCTTGAAAAGAGTAATAATATAATTGACGAAAAAGGTAACACTTGGTTGTTGATTTTTACTCATTGTTTAGTGTTGTGTTGTGCCGTTCGCCGAAAAAAAGAGTTATCGGAATCGGCAATTGGAATTGAATTATGAATTTCCTATCCAATTGCCAAGCAAGCATTGGTGATGATTTAGACGCATGTGCGTCATCATCCCATTTCTACTTATATGGGTTTATTGGATCCTTTCCTATTGCTTTCTGTTGATGTGGTAATAAAGGGATTGATTTCCTTGGAATTTTTTATTCTGATTTATCTCCTTATTAATTATAAATACAAACGTTGATCCCCACCACATTCAGTTTTTGTTACTCACAGTTATTAAAACACGAGGTTTTGGGTTTGACTTGATTTTAGTCAGGAAACAACTACTCAGGAGCTACCTCGCCGTAAAATATTCAGCATTCCACTGTGAGGACGATTACAAGGATGACAGCACAGGGGTGATGAGAAAGATACGAATTAGTACATATCATGTAGGTGCGAAAGAAACGACAGGAAAACGGTAACGAGATAAACAAGAGAATGCCTAAGAAAACAATGTAAAACAGTGACGTAAATGTGGACATACTGGAGCGAAGAGGAAATAATGAGACCCAAGGAAGGAGGAATCCAATTGTGTGAAGAATAAGCAGACAGAAATAATAAAGATGTGATGCAGGGTGCTGCAGAAGATCTGCAGGATCACCATCATGAGAGGAAATGCGCATTTTTGCATCAAAGTCTCCCTCCCTAGAAGCGAAAGAGAAACTGAAGTTTATTCGGATTGAGGGTAACTGTTCCTGGATTTTTAAGCATTGAATGCCCTATTTAATCGTTACAGATCGGGAAGTTTGAATTTAAAGGCTATATGTGTGTTTCATTTACCATTCTTACAACAATTATCGAAAATTATCGCTTCGGCGTTACTTCGTGGAAAGCCATATTTTTCCACACGATTTTTACTATACGACGGGTTACAGTAAAGGTTTTAGTGTCTTTTGGTGAGGATTCTAAGACCTTCAGCATAACTGGTCGTGTAATAAATCATGTGGACAAATTACTAAGTTTTTTTTTTCTCTTCTATAATAATTATCGAGATAAACTGGTGACTATAATCAGGTTAAACCACACCATTATATCTACTACATATTCTTCTTACGGCTTACCTATCTGATGTTTTATTTGGAAGAAAAGAGGCGATGCGCAAGGTTTTGGAACGACGATTCGAGCTCTTAACTTTGCTGCAAATAGATAATAATTACTGCCTGAAGCATCCGCTCTCTTTCTCACTCACTCGTCTTCCCTTCATTTTTCCCACTGAATAATTTCTATCCCCGTTCCATCCTTCCCTTCTTTGTCTTGTCCTTTAAACTTGTCCCCCCGCTTCCTTTCCTCCCACGCAATTCCAATCATCCTCGCCCTCCCTCGACCGCATTCAATTTCGTGAGCAAGCGATTCCCCCGCTTCCTCCTGTTTATACGGACTAAGCACTCCAACTTTCCTCTTCAAAATAACCGCGCCTTCCCCTTCTTGATCCCATTTCACCCGCAATGGAAGAGGGAAAGAAGAGAGGAGATCACGTCTGCAAGGGGATGTAAAAACCAAGCGGGCAAATACGCTTACACGATTAATAATTTATTCGCGCGCGGGGAAGGTTAAGTTGACGAGAAGGAAAAGAGGGCTTCTTGACTCGGAGGAGAAAAATTAACGAAGGATTGAAGTTTACGGAGCGGGTTTTCGCAAACTTCACGTCGATGTATTGACTCCGTATAATAATGATGATCAAAAAGGTTTTTATCCGAATGGAGAAGAAACTTTGTTTAGGCTTGTGGCTTGGCTCTCGCTCATGACTTAAGTTGGATAAGATTCTGTTTTCTGCTGCCTCGGAGTTTATGAAACTTCCACATTGCCTGAAGATGGTGTTGCGCCTGCAATATTTTCAGAATGTACTGATCTTCAAAAATATTAGCAACTCATAAAAATTAAAGTAGCTCGCTAGTGATTCTCGAATCCGCAGGTCCTTCAAAACACGCCTATTTGATTTAAAAGTCCAAACTATATTCCTAACGTGTTTCATTATGTTATTCCACGATAATGATTTGTTCTAAAACTAACCTAACGTTCGACGTTAATATGTAACTACGTCAATTCTCGTTGTATGCGAAAAACTCTAGCAATTTAACGATTTTACCGTAGAGGTACTTGAGGTTCAAATATATATTAAATTCGATCTTTACAATGTACAAACAAAATATTTCAATTGATCTCAAAGTCAATATTTTACAATTAAACTCCCTTTCTGACAAATGTAATTCAGAAAAACGATATCGAAGCGCACTACTTAACATATTATAATAAACAACTATTATCTAATTCATATACAAATGTATGAATTTTTTTCATACATCGAACATCCATTAACGTCACAGAAAAACGTGTTTGAGAATCCTTTTCTATAAACCAGAGAATATGTAGATGTGTTTGAATGAGTTCATGGAATTTTACAATAAGAAATATCCACACATTTCGAACCTAAAAGAACGCTCTCCTTTTGGAATAGTTTCGAATAGATGTCATGATAGCCTGTTTTAATAAAATGTTAAATTTTATACATTTACTCCGTAAAATCTTCCAAATCTCTTTTTTTTAAATAAATTACACACCGTTTAATTCTCCGATTTGTATTAAATTAATGTTTCAAAAATGTTTACAGTGGAAGAAAGTGTATCCAATAACTCATCGAGCTGATTAAAATTCTGCGATTCTCTCTCAACTCCGCACGTGCTCGAGCAATTAAAGACCTTAATAAGCAATATCGATGAGTCTCAAGTATCATAACAACACTCCACTTCCAAATGCATTCTATCCTTAGGACTACACCTGGTTACGCTGATTAACGAAAGATCTTTCCTCTAGTCTGTGTTATGCAACTACTGTTACTCTAGCGAAGATAATTGTTTCGCAAAACCCACTAATTAAACTGTTTGCGCGCGTGTCAGCGAAAATGAGATTGAAAGGTAAATTTAGCAACTTCAATCATTCGAAATGCAAACAAAAATATTCGTTTAGGACTCGTTGGCCTATTGGTAATGGCTACCGTAACGAAGTTCATATAGGAAATTACTCGCGAGAAGGATTCGATTTAAACAGCCATAGGAATTGCGACCAAACAAATATACACATTCAAATTGGAATCCCTGCTAAGATAGGCTAAAAAATTGGCGAATACAGCCAGAAAATGCTTAAAGGAAATGCATACGACTTCACAATCAGTCAGTTAGTGGAGAACGTAATGGAAACTCGCTTGCCATCTATCGGTGCTCTGAATTCTATGTACCAACGCCTTCCACCTGAATCATTCATACGTATTTAGGCATTACATATCATTTTATACATTTATGTACCCGTAGCTGTTTTAAATTTTTGAGTTACATATAATGGGTATCTAAAGGTAAAATACGTAAACATTGTATTAGTTTGAATTTCTCTGAATATATATCAGCTACTACAATGATTAGAAGTATTCCCTCTATGAAAGAAATCTTAGTTGAAGTTTCCAAGATCGACTAGGGGATAAAATGATGGTTTACGGTTGCACTAGGTGGAAGGCTTTCGTAAATTATCTAAGGAGTTGATATTAAAAATTAAATTTTAGGTGAATTTAACTTCTTTATGATTAGATAAAATGCCTTTGCAAAATTATTTAGCAATGTGAAATATTTGAACGCCAAAGCGCGTTTCGGTTTCCCTAAACAGTAACTACCGCTTTAGATGAAGTAAGACTCTATGCATTGCTCCCGTTTCAGCGAAAATAGCCTCATGCCAGGTCATCTTTATGCGAAATCTCACGATCGGACAGACAAACTTGGAGTCGTGTCTTAAATTCAAAGATTTGATACGGGTTCTCACCTGCTGTACTGACCAAAGTGGAGCAAAGTTTAGTATTACATCTAGTATTAGTCCATCAAACACCTCTATATAATGAAAGGAGAGAGTAAAATAAGTAGAAATTAAATATATTATAAAATCTACAAACTTAAATTAATAATAAATTAATTAAGCAGAAACACATGTCGCAATATATTGTCATTCACCCGCGTGCATATCCAAAGGAAAGAAAGACATGTTTAAATAAACTTCAAGGAATAGACAATTGAATGGATTTTCACCGCTACAAGCGGATAAATATCAACATCTTCGGACAAATATTGGATAAGATGATAAAGAGGCCCATATACATATATTTCACTCGAATATTTAATCACTGATGCCTCTGGGAGGTCTTCAGTCAAAACTCAACCCTGTCCAGATCGTATAACTCCAGAATTTCCAATCTGAGTAATTAAAGCAAACGTTTCTTGCAAGAATCCAACTTTTGGGTACAACTGGCGGAATTTCTTCTTCGTTGAGTCGATATGAAGCATTATGATAAACGACCATGAGCTAATAAATATTTTTGATGATTATTATATATTCCTATTAATAGCTAGTAACATTCAACAGATCACTTAGGCCCGGTATTATTATGTATACTTAAAATGGACTTAAACTTGAATTTGTCCAATATTTTGTTAGAGTATAAGTTAAGGATATGGCTGATCTCCACGTTAATCCATCATAAATAACGATTATCTGTAATCCACACTTTACCTCTAAAACAATTTCGATAATGGGCCCTAAAGCGTACATTACGAGTAGTTAAAGCCAATTTACGTATACCACATTACAATACCTTGCCTTAGTATGACCAAATGTGCACGACTCCGGTAAGCATGTATGAACATACTATTCTTCTGTTTACTTTTTCACTTGTATTTCTTGCTCCTTGATAAAAACTACTGCGGTTGTAAATTACGGTACTTCATAGCTGTGATTTTACGATAGGTCTCTTTAGGGAGAAAAGAAAAACACAAGGTAATTCCTTCAGCGTAATTTTTGTTACTTAGTAAGGGAATTTTTGCTTAACTGTAAGTCTATTTTCACCTCCATCATATAAACTACGTAAATATTTCTCTAGACCGTGTTGCGCTATTTTTCTGAACCAACTGACCAATAAAATCTAATGACGGAGGACAAATATACTCCATATTTACGCAGATACAATACCCTTCAGAAAACAAACCGAACGTTTAGAAAGAAAACAGCACAAACAGTGTGGCATATGGATACGTTAACCTAGGACTTCCTCCGTTATATAGCACGTAAAGGGACCGCGCGAAACTTCGCAGTGAAGAATATTCTCAGAATAAATAGAGACATTTAATTCACTCGGGACACGGCCGTAGGAGGTCCAGATGGGACGCGCGAATAGAAATTAACCTCATTTGTTTAAATAGCGAGGGGAGGTGAGGCACCGAGAGGGGAGATAAGGTAGGGTAGAGGGCAGGATGTTAGGGGAAGGAAAAGACCCTAGGGGGAATCAGATGTGGTCCGAGACTCTCTCTCCCTCCGCCCCCTAGGGGGAAGGTTAAGCCTCTTTCATGGTCCGGGGACAGGGAGGTAATTTCCAGCCCCGCACACTCCACTGAAATGCTCTGCAGTCCTGCTTGCAATGTCTCCAACTATTGCCTCCGTCGCTCTACTTCTTCACCTTCCCTCACGCCTCCTTATCATCTGAACGCACTCCTCACTTCTAGAATTCTCTTTTAGTCTCAATTTCATCCTACTTAACTCAATCATCCGTGTGTTTAGGTATAGATTGAAGACTCGCACTGAACTGAGCATAAGAGTCATCGAAACAAAAGTAAAGGGCAATTCTATTTCTCCACGAGTACCGCTTCAATTTCAAATGTTCCTTTATTATATCAAAGCATAATATTAATAGCTTTACTGATAATACTATACTATGATTACTGATGGGGCGAGAAAACCCCTGGATAAATGTAATTAAAGAAAATTAACAGAACAATTACACTGGGCTGGAGGACTTCTGATTAAATACTTGCTCAATCTGAGACATAAAGCTTTATGTTTCAGAAACTATGCTGAAATTATTATTCTGAAAATAAGTACCGATACATGTTTCTGGTCTCTACAAAACCTATCTGAATAGAAATGTAGTATATTCAGCAAAATTTGATCATCGCTCGCTCCCTTCCTGAGAATTCGATTTTTAAACTTTCATTTTAAAGACATATTTCTCAGATTGGCCCCCAGAAACAAATATATTCCAACTTGTTAATACAAGTGAAGCTTATTATTTCTTCGGAAGATAAAATCAACGATGAAATGATTCAAAGCTCTTCTCTAATGAGTTTCCATTTATAATTTTACATATATTTAACATTTTCTGCCCTCTCCTCTGCTTTCTTCCCTCAACTCCGCCGAATCCAATTTTCAAGGACAACTCGATGTATCAAAGTACTGTATAACTCTAACCCTCAATCTCTATATTGCTCCCCATTCACTTGACTGCTTCTCAATCCCCCATTTACTCAACCTTACCGACCATTCTCATTTCAGCTTGATCCTCCAATATCTTTCCCATACGTCACTATAATATCTGCGCTGTACCACTCCACTGTAAATATCTCCATCAATCCCCATCTTTACCGCAGCTCCTCAAATGGCAATCTTTTCCCTTCTCCTTTGCCCCTAAATCTTATTTTCAATCTTCTTTCTTTCTCTCCCAAAGCTTTCTAATCTTAGACTTCTATTTCTCCTATATTTCTCTATTACCTCTCATGCCTTCTCTTCCGTCCTCAATCGATACCGCTTCATTCTTCTTTCTCCGCATCCTTCCTCAATTTTCTCTCAATCGAACACACCCTCAAGACCTATCAACTTACATTGCCTTGCACTCAAAACTCTCACAAGCTTCAATGCGTTAGATGAGATATGACAAGAAAAATAATCAGCACATGGGCACACTTTGTTTCAAAGCTAATTAGAATCTAGAGTAATTTAATTCGACATATTTTCCTACATTTGTACTTCTGAGATGATACTCTGACCTTAGATTGTTGATTTACAGCTATAAATATTTCCCTTGTGTTGATTATCTAACTAATTTTCTCAGAAATATTCCATAAGTGCATTCCAGTCGATCAATCGACGATTAATTTCTTCGGGCATTCTATAAGTTGTACCGTTGGTGGTTAAGCGAATATTACGGGAAAGTGTTATCCGTTAATTCGATTTTGCTGGCAATGAAAAGGAAATAATATTTCATGTTTAATTATCTCATATTTTTCAATTTTTATTCCTGATATATAATTTCGGTGCTAATTTTGAGAAACGTTCATCTCGATATTTTCAACTCATAAATTCTCATACTCTTTCTTTCTATTCTCATAACACTCCTTCGAAATAAATATAAGACTAGGAGCTATATATCACACGCTATAAGACTTTGGATTTAGGCCAAATCTCCCTTAAGTAGAAGGTATTTCTGATACGTAAGAATCCAGTGCTAATATGACAACTAATAACAATTTTCAGCTACTTCCTTTCCATTTGCCTTGAAAAAGTTAGTCATTTTATCGGGCAAAAAGACTACAGAACTTTGTACCAATCCCACGAGAATATAGATAATATAATTCCAGTTGAACTAAAAATTAATCAGACGAAGCTTTCCGTTGATCGGTATCATATTCCTTATCTCATTTCCTAATTTTTAATTCCAAGCCAATATGGCAAATACTATAATATATGATGCGAATATAATGTTTAGGTCGAGTCGCCATTTTTCGCACCACCGTTGAGTACGAACTAAGTCGTTTGCTAGGGATTCCTGGTCTTCCTCGCTTGATATTTTTCTATATATAACTGTGTCATCCGCGAATATCCTCACTTTACTATCGATTTCGTGGCTCAAGTCGTTTATGTTTATCAAGAAAAGAAGGGGCCCAATCACGCTGCCCTGGGGTACGCCTGAGGTAACTTTGACTCTGTTTGAAGTAACGCCATCGAGTACCACTTGTTGTTCTCTATCGCAGAGAAAATCTTTGACCGAGTCAATTACTTCCTTATTAATTCCAGCCAATTTTAATTTGTAAATTAATCTGTTGTGAGGAACTCTATCGAAAGCATTCTTAAAATCGAGGAAAACAGCATCCACTTGCTTACTACTCTCGGCAGATTTTAAAATATCGTGGACGAACAGCGCAAGTTGAGTTTCGCTTGACCGGGACTTTCTAAAGCCGTGTTGGTTCTTATTGAAATAACTAAGGCCATCTAAAAACTTCATTAGTGAGCTATCTACAACGATGTGCTCCATTACTTTGCCTGTCAGTGAAGTTAACAAGATGGGCCTATAATTACCTGGGTCATCCTTTAATCCTTTTAATCCTTTTTTTGCATAATTTTGCATAAGCAATAATATTGGACCTGAAACAAACCTTGTAGTACCTCCTCTGAAGTAATAACACTAACCTACAGAGAAAATCCGCCAGCTGATTTTGGAATGCTCGATCTCCAAAACTGTCCACTATCAACTTTCTCTTTCGGTTTTCTTTTCACAATTACTTTCCCTTTTTCCAAATTTTCTCAATCTTTCACTCCTCAGTCTCCAATCTTGCCTCAATTTCTCGGTCTTATTACTTGTCATGAAATGGTCACTGGTGCCGTTTATCCTACCTCTCGGATGTTCTTATGCTTAAGGCTCTCATTTTCCCATCCTGTAATATCTTTCCCACCCTTTTCCACCAGATTCCTGTAATTTTCTCCATATTCTCCTTTTTCCTGCAGCAGGCCGTCGTTCCGACCCTTTTCGCCTCCTTTCACAGCTCCATCCGGTTTTATTCGCATACTCGAGGTCTTATTCTCTCTGTTTTGCCCGTCTCTCCTCAGCTTCGTTTTTGTTATTTCTTATGAATCTCTTTCGGAATTCTGTGAAATTTGAATCTTGGATTCTTGTTTGAGGATAAGGGATGAATGATAGATTTATGATATTTGTTGTCGGAATGCATTAGAAATTTCATTGTACAAGACTTCGTCCGTAATTAAAATCCATTATCTTTTACAAACGATTTCGTATGCATATTTTAAAGGGATCTCCACATGTATATCCATTACGTCATATTTGTATTTAAAGAAAGTAGGACGAAAAGTGAAAAGTAGTTATTCACATAATACCTTAAGAAGTAAATCATAAACAGTGAATCTTTATTTGGGTAATTTCCTGGTATAGATGCGGATTTTATCTAGAGATTCGTATGCCAGTACTTTTCACGAGCACTAATTTCAGCAATTAAGAGACGGAATGACACAAATATATGGCCCACTGAATCCAGCAATTTTGGCTAGCAGCCGGATCTGGGAATTTATTTCTTAACTACGATATGGAATAAACACTTAAATTTAAATAAATTGGAATAGAAATACTGTAATACTGATAATGTCTAGAATGAAACTAATTTACAGCAGGCATCGTAATCGATAGCAGCAATGGAGCATTCTTCCAATTTCACGAACATCGAAAATGATTAGAATTTTATTTTTCGGCGGAGTCGAAAACAAGATATTTACGGAAATGGTGATAGAAGATTTGCAAATTAATGCGTGCACGTGGGATGAATTCCAAATAAAACGGACTTTAAAAAAGATTGAAATAAACCGGGGTTCTAACCCAAATCTTCCGCTTCTGGGCGACTGCTCTATCCATTAAGCTATCTAGCCTGAACATTCAGCCTAGCCCTTTTGAGAGACTTTGCAGCCAAGGGCGAGTGGTTCATCAGAATAATATCAATTAGTAGTATAAATATCAGTATAATCAGTGCAATCACAGCGTTACATCAGTATAAGCATCAATTAAATCAATCCATAGTATAAGAGATCCATAGTTTTAAGAGATTCGACAACTTATGCAATTCCACACATATGAGCTCCCAACAAGAATCGAACCTGGGACTGTTTTCATGATTGACTAACTACCTTCATGTTGTAAAATGGTAAGTTGTCGCTCGGAGAAATCTTCAATTCACTGGTCTGAAACAGTTAAGGATTAAACCATCAATGAAATTTTATGTTTTCAAGCTTTAGGACAGATCAATTAATTTGGATTATTAACGCATCTAACCATAAATTATATGATTAAATCAACGAAATTTTTCACAAATTTCGTGGATACAGAACAGATTTTGAAAAATCGGTAGACGTGATTTTCTCATTTTTCCCATTTATCCATTGACCATACAACTGCCCAAATAGCATTCAAAATATTTTAAAACTTTCTTAGTTTTTCTTTGCTCAGTCCCTTAAAGGTGTTTTCTAAACCTTTCGTGTCGATACGACCAACAAATTAACTAATTTTTTCTATAATTGGTGGAAATTATCACTATATAGTTCAATAAAAACAAAATCTGACTCCGACCACAGAAGATTTTTCTTCGGACGGAGTCGATTCTTTTCTCATTGAACGATAAACAAGCAACATAGCATAAAGTTAAAAGTTATGCCGTTTTTCGCATTTGCATAGCTAAATTGCGAATCTGAAGTAAATAATGTGAATGTAGGAGGTAAATTAACAAAATTAAGACCTAGTATAGGGTTAATCAATCAATTATAATAACCAATGAAACATCATAATTAAGAGCCTCTTAATGTATGCTTGAAATTGTAACTGTAAAGATCAAATTAATTACAACATAATTTACTTTCAAAGAAAGGAAAAAGATGTTAATCATCTTCGCTTATTATTTAATTATAAATTTGCACTTTTTAATAATTAAAAGTTGATTTTCAACTCAGAGGAGTTTTAAAGGAGGGGAAGGAAACATTTGCGGTTCTTCGCAAAAGAAAATTTTGCCCAGATTCTTATATAACATTGCATAAGGTCTCCAAAGAGTTCATAAGTCTACGTTTCAGCTATGTTTTTAAGAGCTAAACAATTGTACAGGATTATATATGGCAGAAAATATTGCCTAACTCGAGTATAAGAAGCCAAGCATAGGAAAGCGTAAAACTTATATAAAAACGAAACAACAAAAATAATGTATCCGTAAAAAATGTTCAAAAGATGCAAAGAAATTCTATCCATCAAAATAACATTTTCAGCAATCTATACACAAATTTACAGTAATTCAAAGATGAACCAAGCTCACTTCCATCAATCTTAGATTCTTCTCAAAAAGTGTAAGAAAAACAGTCGGAAATTTCATTTTTTTACGGCTTTTAACAGAAATGTATTCTTGCTCCACAAATAGTATATTTCCTTGTTCATACTCGTAAGTTACTCTCTTTAAATAGTCACGTTGGCTTACCGACTTCTAAAGAAGCTCTTCCTGTTACTCAAGTCTACAGGGAACTTACCATGAACCGCGCCTCTCTTTTTTATTCCATTCATGATTCAGCAGGAAAACTTTCAAAAACCCTTTGGCAACACGTCGTAAATTGTCGACTTCAGCAACGAGCGTTCCTCCACAAACGGTGAATTCCTTACTCCTGAAAGCAGTCTAACATCGGCCGTAAATAATTTAAACTGGTGCTTCTTCCAAAACGGCGAAATTCTTCTTAAAATCCGTTTTTCATAGCAAGAGTCAAGTACGTCAGCGGAGGATACTCTCTCTCTCTCTCCAATTTTGTATGACAGCAAAAGATATGTATCTAAACACATTGATTCCTCAAGACAACACACGAATTTGAATGTTAAAAAAAACATCAATGAGGTTTCTTGATATTCATTAATACATACTAATATTTTACTGATGGAAATATTAAATACATAGAAAACTTGAGAGTTAACACTTTACTGGAATTATATGCAGCGAACGACTTACTTTCTCAATGATAGCTTCAATAATAAACTAATTAATAATGATTTTCGAATAATGAAATTGATCGATTTATTAATAAATATCAATTATAAATTCAGCGGCCGCTGTGGGTGAGTGGTTAGCGCGCTCCTATACAGGTCATGGGTTCGAGTCCCAGCTAATAGGATTATTCCCGTTTGGAAGTAGTTCTGTTAGTTCGTCATTTATAATAATTACTATTATGTTGGATATAATTGAGGTATTTCTGTTTCCATTAAGGAAGTTATTATTATTATTTTTATGACGATATTATAGTACTAGTAATGACTGAATTCCTTTAATTCCATCAACATGATAATGTTAATCAATAGATAATCAAAGTGGACAGTAAATCTTAAGACATAATTTAAAGTAAGGGTGTTAGTCTAAAGCTACGACTAGAACTAACACTGGTAGAAAATTTTGCCCAATACTAATGGCCACGTAATCTACTTTATTAATACCTTGGTAAAACCGCACATTGAAAACGAACGATGTAATTTTAGTAGAAATTTGACATCTGTGGATTTATGTTGCGGTTATTTAACTTAAGAAGGACTTTTGGCATACACAGGGTTAGAGGCGGTTGCAAAATATAATTCCCTTATAAACAAGAACCATTTGCATTTGAATGTTTGTCTACTCATTCATATTTTTGAAAATGGAATATTGTCCAGGACAATTTAGCTGGGTAATGTACTACCAGATGACTCTCATAGGCATTATTTTTAGAGGGAAAGAGAAAATTATTTTATTTGTTTATTTGTAATTTCCGCAGCCGGAACTTTGGTCCGCGGAGATTTGGTCCGCTACGTTTTGGTCCGCTACGATTTGGTCCCACGACAATTTGGTCCCGCTACGATTTGGTCCGCGACGATTTGGTCCGCGGCGGCTGGGTGCTACGATGATTTAGTTACGACACGCGATAAATTTTTTGTTGGGCAAGGCTGAGATTTCTCATAATTAATTGTTATTGTTATTTCTGAATAGAATTCAATAGTTTTGTTAGTATTTAACCTTTTGTTAAACAATAATTAGAAGTATGCCTTACTGGAATCGTAGCGGAATAGGGGAGAAAAACAGCTATCCGGACGTAAGAATATGACAAAACTATTGTTTATTTATAAATAAAAGTCTTTAGAGGCCGTAAACTAAAAACGTAAACTAAAGGACCAAATCGTCGCGGACCAAATCGTAGCGGACCAAAACGTAGCGGACCAAATCTCCGCGGACCAAAATTCCGGGTGCCGTAATTTCTTATGCTCTGGGAAGTTTCCATAGAGCAACACAAAAAAAACAAGTAATGTAAAGTTACAAAAATGTATGGAAATACAAAAAACAATCTCGACAGAAATAAGAAGAATACAGAAAATCAAAAGAGCAAAAGAATGCGTTGACAGAAATACAAAAATCTGTGGAAAATACAAAAAAAGCTAAGCAACAAAACAAAACAGCAATATAAGTAAACAGAGAAGTTATAAATCGCACAGTTATAAGATAGTGGTATGAAATGATGCTCGTTATCACGAAAAATTCATATACTGAGAAAACCTATTCCCGAAAGGCCAGGCTTCTCATCAAAACTTCACGAGCAAACAGATATTTATCGCATTCAAAGATATACACTGTCACCTTGGCTTTTGACTTGGCGAGGAATTTCCCTTGCTATTTTTTCCTTTTTCGTTTAGAGATTTCCAGCATTTATTACAAGATTGCTGTTAATGAAGTATCTCAGTTATCCGATTAAAAATATTCCGTCTAAATTTCAAACATAACATCATCGAGAAACCAGACAACTGGACAAGGTCAAATCATTTATCAAAGTGAAGCTTTTATTCCTAAATATATTCGCATGTTTCTAATAGCTGTCCAGAAGTTTAATTTCGAAAATAAAATTCACGTCTATGATATACCTCAACGTTTCTCGATAGGTGGGACCCACAAAATGTCTCGTCAGTCGAATTCGCGTAAATCGGGGTACAAAATTGCATACACATACATTCAATTTTGTATATTGATTTTGTATTTGTTTTTTTTCGGACTAATGTCTACCATAGTTTAGAAAAAACTATTTCATTAACATAATAGTTAACATGTAAATTGATACGAAATTTAAAAAATAATGAGTTACGTAGATGACGTTTCGATGAAGATGGTTTCAATAAATCTAACAAACTAGTCCGAAGTCAAAAGATCTTTTTTACACGCAGAATAACTTTGTAGCTTCGTAATATATTTCATTATTTAATTTGTAGCTATAACGTTTTCTGAGATGGATTTTATATTTTCTTATATTTGTTGGCATTTTTCGATTTAGCCGATAGCTTCTGAAAATATTGCGATTGCCATTTATGAGAGACAAAACGGGAGACTCCGCGTAGGACGGGATATGGTAAGTCGGTACTGTACATTACTGCACATTGAAAGTGCATAATTACAGCAATGTTTTCTTCTATAGGCTATGCTCTTGGGATCAAAATATAAACAAGGACATAAGTAAAGGTCAATAATGAGGAACCTCGAATAAAGAAAGCACCAGATGAGATATCTCCATAGCATTTACTCAAAATGAATTTAGATCGCTATGCTGAAAATTCCTTGCACAGTCTGATTAAAGAGAACGTATCGGAAGTAAATGCGGTAACTCACGGTACACAAACTGTTACGCGCAAAATTCTACCAACACCCTACAAATACTAGGTAGAATTTCCATATGCAAAATTTTATTTCCCTCAACGCCAAACGTTCACTCGTGCCATCTACACCTAAACACTTTTGGAGTACAAACACCATTAGCAAGGCTCGAAATATTCTCTCGCGATACGGGAAAAAGCGTGGTACATCTCTCTTAATTGCTGGGGACGAGGAGGAGCAAACAACAATCCCCTTCTGTCATGAAATTTTCAGCGGAAGGAAAACAAAACCTCGACGGGTGGCGCATGGGTCATCTCCCGGGAATTTTCTCCAATTTGCCTTCCATCACTCTCCCTGCAAACACCGTAAATTCACCCTTTTACCCTTATTATTCCCCATATCTCCACGCTTTCCCTGTTCGCACGTGTCTCCCAATGCGATCTGAAACGCTTCCCTCAGCGTACTCTTCGCCCCGAATCAAAACTGAACCCTTTCCCCCAGAATCCGAAAAATTTGCGCGGACTTCGTAATTCGCCGGTCTGAATGGCGTGCGCTATCACGGACACGCACTCGCTCTCTTCCTCGCACGCAACGGCGGGGGATACGAACGGGGTTTTTCACGAGAGCACACGGAAGTTAAATGATGGCGTTGCTTTGAATTATGGACGGAGGCAATATGCGAAAAAGTGACAAATATTAGCGAATTCGTAAACATTAATCAAAGCTCGAGGGGAGCACGAAAAGGAGAGTAAATACTAGGAGTCGCTTCGATCATATCGAAAAAGCGTTTGCGTAATTATGAAACTGAGTTTTTGCTTACTGTATACTTTGTATACTATACTCTAACTTATTTTACTAATAACACGAAAACATATGACTGTGAAATCCAATGCTCAAATTATAAACTAAATTTAAATTTAATTCATTTTGGACTTTCATTGACAAAGATTATTATTCTCTGATATTCTATGTATATGATAGCTGCATTTGTAATTTTTACTATCCTTTACGCAATATCTTTTTCTCTTTCTTTCGCTCTCTCGTGAAACTCTCTCTTCGTGACTTTTTTCTTGCAATGGAAACATTTCCGTGATAAAATAATCAGTGTTTTTGTCCACGAAACTATTCTCTTTTTCTCTATTTTATTTCTATTTCCACTGAGCTTTTTAATAATCTACACAAGTTGTAGTTCAATATCTTATATCACACTATAGTTTCGAATTTGTATTTTATTATTTATTATTTTTATTTTA
>KZ308150.1:1904661-1921900 GCA_000376725.2 Ladona fulva | reverse complement strand
TATATTATTTTATTATTTTTATTGTTTGTTTTGACAATGGTAAATGGATAATGAGGCTCTCTAGTCACAATTTCGCCCACTAGGGGCGCTTATATCTACGTATCCGAATAGTTAAAATATTCATAGTTTTGATAATATTAAACTAATATCTTACACTCCTCCAATCTGAACTTCTATTCCGGGAATTTAACTTATACCAGCATAATGTTACTGCAATGATGTCCTTTCAAACGAATTTTAACGAAGAAAAGTTCCACAGATAATCCAGGTTCTCGCCACAGTAGAATTTCAAACTGTCTACAGTTTTGCTTGGAATTCGCCAGGTATCCTCAAGTCAAAAATTATTATATTTGACTCATTTCTCACTTAAGATTTGGTTCACTCAATCTCTAGTAAAATAACTTAAAATTTTAAAAAATCTTTAAAAATACGTAATAGTAATGTCCATTCTTTGTTCTTTATAATATTCTTCAGTTATCTTAATAATTCTTCAATATGGGGTACTTTTGGAAAATTTGAGACCCAAAAATACTATCCTTGCCCTGACTCCAACATTTTCTAATTTGAATTATGATCCTTTATTTTGCCCTTTGTTCATATCACTTCATACCACTTGTAACTGAGGAAGAATGCCTAACTACGCCCACAAAAATCTTTGAGGTTCCAGCATAATTTTTGAAGCTTTAACCGCCATCGAAAACTTCTAAAAGGCAAGTGGATCAATAAACAGACCAGGTAGAATTTCCGGTAGAATCTCGTCCGTGGCTCTCTAAATGTCAATAAAGGCGGAATATCTAATTTCTTCAACAAATTAAATATCAGATAATTGCTCTTGACTTGGTTTACATTCAGGATTATTTTCCAACTCCTCCTGTTGATAAAAGATCCGAAAAAAAATCCTTCTTGGAACTATCAAGAAAAGGATTCATATTTCAGATAGTTTGCATGTTAATACATTACACTAATGGGAAATCACCACTGAGCCATGTTTCAGATCGTAGAGATTGATTTCTCACAGAAATTTTACCCGAAGCTCTCTTCAAAAAGTAAGAAACTAGTACGGAAAAACAAAAATGTACAGCCCATTTCACGAACTACCGAAGGCGCATGTGACGCATAAGAATATTTGAAGAAGATATCGTAATACTTGACAATAGATTCATTCTCTAACTCCCGTTATAAGACGTTGAGTACCTCGGAATGCTGAGTTGATTCCTGTTTTCTTTGGCCAAAAAGGGGAGTGTCCCCTTTAGTTTCTGCGCTAAGTCTACTTTGATTTCACTAATGTCTTCCACTACCAGACAACTACAAATTGCAGACAACTACAAATGTTGTACTCATTTGCTTTATCTCTGCAAAACCATTAATCTTTCATTCTAATTAATATTTTTCTGCACAATTCCTTCGTAAAGTTACTCCTATTATACGCATTAGTAATTTCGGAAAACATATAAGGAAGAATATGAAATATTTTGGTATGGTTTTCCACC
This sequence comes from Ladona fulva, assembly GCA_000376725.2. Classification (NCBI taxonomy): domain Eukaryota; kingdom Metazoa; phylum Arthropoda; class Insecta; order Odonata; family Libellulidae; genus Ladona; species Ladona fulva. The sequence continues at coordinate 1,920,410 of KZ308150.1, read as the reverse complement.
ATATATCATTGGAGAGGATCAGATAAATTACGTAGAAAAATGTTATTTTCATAAATAGTCTGTGTTGTAAATACGCAACTATAACACGATGGGAGATGATTTTTATTCATGAAATATGGAATCATACATTATTCTTGAATTCGTATAAGAATATACGAATTGATTTCATCGTCAACAAAAATTTTACCGATAATTTTGCTTGCTCATGTGTGAATTGCAGAGTAGTCATTCGCTCATTCTCGCGTAAAGAATAAAGCGAATTAACTCACGGGTATACAGTACAAAAATAAACATTCCAGAACGGCAAAGAATATCACAAATGGTCCCCGTGAAGAAAAGGGTGCCTTTGCCAATGAAAACCACCCGGCGGCGCATTAACTACCCTTTGCAAAAAAATTCTCCCGCTTCACTTACTTTTTTCAAAAATCTTCGGTCCCAGCCTTTCACTCATGTGCGAGACTCCTCCATCAACTGTTATCCTTTTTTTCCTAACCGAGCCCTTCCCCTGGCAACTCAACATCCACGTCTCGACGGTGGATACCGCCACCCCACACCCCATTGTTCCATCGGCGTAGCATTTTTTGTTCGCTTTATACAGTTGATGGACCTCCTTTGTGTTCTTTCCTCTCTTGCCGTCCGGGTAATCACGAGAGGATGCGGGCTTCATTCATTTGTCTCCCTATGTGGATGGTTAGCGGTCACTTTGATTGCCTTTTTTATTCAGATCCCCCTTTGTCTTTCTCTTTGAACGTTTCGCTCTTTTCTAAAAGTCTTTCTCCGTTCCCTCAAGATTTTTGTCCATGTCTTTGATTAGCGACTTCCTTGGTTGTTTCATGTCGTGGCGGAATGCTATCTTGGAAAATTGTGGCTAAATTCTATCTTACGTAGAGAGGTTTCAAATGTGTTTGTAGTTGCCTCTATCAAACCTCTAGGTATTTCTCAGATAAAAGATAAGTTACAAAATAGTGAGCTATATCAAGTGTATTAAAAAAGTCACAAAATAGTTCACAGAGTAATCCGGGGTCAACGCATTTAAATACATGTAACCTTGTTTTTCCATGATCGAATCATATCACCATATCATTACCAATAACATTCAAGGTATGCCAGCCATCAATTGCTTCACATATGAATTTGCGTGGAAATTCATAACTGACTAAAGTAAAAATTTTCTTTTCTTTAACCAATGCATGCTGTGGATATACGTGTTATTTTAATATAAATCGTTAAGAATTGCGATACAAAAGGGTCTAATCTTTCATTTTCGATACCGCGAAAATAGATAGAATTAATTGTTAACATTATCATCATAATTATGAGTCGGGACTCTTTTTATCATGATTTCTCATTTAGCATAATCTCATAAATTTGTCTTATTAATATTATTAAATTTATCAGGTTTATGCATTTATCAATTTGGAATAATTGCTGGATACTTAAACATTAACCTCAACAAAGTACCGGAAATTGGGTAGCTACCAATAACTGCTTAATTGATTAAATAAATTGCTTTACCGACGGCACTTTCTTTTCTCATTTACGATATATATTTACTAGGATCACAACATCAACATTTTCCAATTAAGCTCATATTTCCCCTTCGAATTTCGGTTTGACCTTGAGGTAATGAATACCGCGACCTTAAGGTCATGACCTTCTGGCCACAGACTCATTTTTAGTCTTTCTTCCATGCACTTGTGTGATATTTACATACTTTCACTTCCCTTTTCCAATCACACTTATTACCTCAGCTTGATATCCTCTGCACGAGATTTGATTTTCAAGGATAATGAAATTAATACTGATTCGTACAGATGCACGTTCTATAGGAGTGAATTATAATTTTTTTACAATGCATTATCAATATTTATGACAATTGTGAAAATAAGTTATGTATGTAACTTTATAATGGAGCATTAGAGACTCTCACACATGTACAAGTAGGGATTTCTGACGCAAACTGTATAATATAAATTCAAATATGAATGTGTTATGATGTGCATCATAAATAATTGCTGCAAGCTTGTGTACTGCCTAATCACTAGTATAACTACAGCTGGTGGTAATGTACTGCTACAATATAAATTAATCTGCATTAACATCACCAGGGATCAGGACGCCAATTTTTCTGAGCTTAATTACAAATGAAACAAGTAAAGTGTTTAGTGGAGTGAATTTTATATACTGAGCCAGGCATACTTGACCTCTTATAAAATTTAACTGCTCATATATTATTCTCTGATTTTATATAACAGCTATCTTTCTCGGTAAGGATATTCTCCTCTGTCATACTTCTAATACTTTAAATATCCAAAAAACCTGTTTCCTTATCAGCGTTTTTCCTTTCAACTTCACAACATCTCAATTTCGTTGTCAAGTTTTTCCAGTTTTCTTCTTTTCCCTTTCTTTATAATTAGCTTTCCCTTTCTCCAATCTTCCCTAACCCTTTTCCGTCCATAACTTCCCCATTTCTCTTTCCCTCAATGATGAGCCGTGAAATTAAATTTCTCTTCTGTCAGCTCTCCTAATTGATGCCGCTGAATTTTCACGGTCCTCTTCCACTTGTTTCGGAAAATTATTTCTAATCCGCCAATCAAAAGACTTTAAAATTGAATTCCCCATCAATTTTATAATTTTCGTTCGGTATTCGCGGCACTAGCTATCTCTCCGAACTCGCTTTCCGTACTTCCTACCTCACTTGGCACTCATAATTTGTAATAGGTACATAAACGATCAAACTGGTAAGTACATTTAAATCTGATCTTTCCGAGTTCAGGAACCTGATATGAAATTGCGAACTGTAAGTGGCATTATGCTTGCTTTCATCAGGAATAGTAATGGAGTAGTGGGCCACCTAAAAGTGACAATAATTTAGAGAGTGAAGTTTGTGAATCAATCCCTAAAAAGGCTTTCCAGAAACGAAATCTAAGGAACATACTAGTAATAGCATTACCATAGGTTCAACATCAAACAATAAATATTTTAGGAATAACAGGTGTGAAGAATAGCGACATGAATGGGACTCGAACCCAGGTCTCCCACTTTCCGAGCTGGTATTCAAATCACTGAACTACCACGCCGCGTCTCTTCCATACTTTTTGGGAGCCCAGTCATGTCGCTATTTTTCATACCATTTATTCCTTTGGTTTCAGCTGCGAGGCTCTTTCGTGCTATGTTATTCACTTTCCCCTAATCCTTACTAAATATTTTAATGAGACCTTTGATGGAAACCCGTACTAGATAGAGAAAAATTAGAGAGAGAACCGTATTACATAGAGAGCCCCCCTGCCATCCCGAAAGGCGGCATGCAGGGTATTTATGTAGATGAGGAAAAATAAATACATATTCAGTTCCCAAAAAAATCCTTTTCATAATATTTTTGAAACTTGATCCCGGTCCGATAACCATGTTTTCGCCACTATCAGACCCGACGATGCTGAAAAAAAGGTGTTTTCCTTAATTTTGTAAAAATATCAAATACTTTTTTCTTTTTTGTGCTAAATAAACTTAGAACCTTACATAACCACTTAGACATACTAGCAAAGTTTCTTAAATATTCTGCAAATGATTTTTAATAGAAGCTACTTAATTTGGGTAATTATATCAACTTCTTACAGAATTATTCATAATAACTTCACCTTTACTTCTAAATGCGCCTTTACATTGTAGAAGCGTCGCTTATAAATGATTAAAAACGGTAGCTTCATATTAAAAGATGTATTTGAATAAAAAGCAGCAAAAGAGAACATTAACAAGGAAAGTGATAAGGACGGTATTGCACGAAAAGACGTTTGGCCAGGAATATTTCCGAGGAGATACGGACATTAGAAAAGTCTCCCATTACTGGAGGCCAGTTAGCACAATGTCCAGAGCATTCTCCCGCAAAGCGGATGACCCAGGTTCGTGTCCCGGTCGTGTAAGACTTTTTTCATGTCTGTTTATCTTCAACAATGGAGTAAATTAAATTTAGGATGCAACAGAAAAATAAAAACCATCTAAATTAGCAGTTGTAAGCCCTAATCGCCTCAAATACCACATTTTACCACCTCAAGGCAGTAAAGTTCCATGAACATGTGAAGATCTTGTATCTATATCATGCAATCTATATTATCTAATTTAATACTTTGCTGAGACATAGTTTGCTGATGGATGTCAAAAAAGCTTATGGGATAGAATATCGATCAGTTAAATGTAAATAAAATGCTGAATAGAATAAATAAAATGAATATAACCTGCTATGGTCCTACGTAACGGGCTTGTGTGCTTCACTAGTGGCCCCTTTCGAACAGTTGAGAGACACAGCTATCTATCAAATAGGGATATAGCCGTAGGAAAGAAAGAAAGGATAAGAGAGAATATTGGGGCAATAAAAAAGTCCATGCGAGCAACAAAAAGGGAGAGAGGGGGCAGATGGGACCTATAATCCTGAAAATAGGATCTCGTTACCGCAAGGGTTAAACTTCGCACAGTTGAAATCTCCCTGATAGAATTAACGTCAAACCGCGAGACAGTGTACATCGAATACGGATCATGAAAATCAAGGTTAGCCTTCTCTTTTTATCTCTTCTAGTCTCCTCTATGGGGATTGCCTTGATTGAATCATTCACGCGGAAGGCGTAAGGCACTATTTATTGCGGTCTATACTTCCTCGCCTCGTCCAGTGTTTATGTTTGTCAGCGGGCGCGTGCGGGGAACCATGTTTTGGATCCGCAGAGCAATTTGTTGTTTCTTCGCACGTGGCGTCGACCGGAAAAAGGAAGCAAACATAAAATTCCACTGATCGATCGGTTGGATACAGGCTACACCGCATATTAAAAACCCCGGTGCCGGTTTTTTGGTGGAATCTGACGGGTGTTGCCAGGGGAGAGAATGATTTTTTTCGAGGGTAATGGAAGAAAAGGCATTCTCTCCGTTCGCCGTTTTGTAGGAGGGTGGAGAAAGGATGCGGAACTCCCAAAGTTTCTGTTATTCGCACGGAGAAAGTGAACCAGGTCCGCATACAATATTCTGCCAAAATATGTTACCGTTTGCTTACATTTTACGTGTTACAGTACGCTTGCCATATGTATTCAAACAGCGTGCTCGGGAGTCCATTACTGAAGTATACGTACTATCCGAATATAACATCATCATAAATTCTACTTGTAATCGATGATAAGGACAGTATGTATAGCTTATATCGACTACATTATCCTACGCGAAAATTTAAAATAAATGTGGTACCTAATCGGCTTCTGTAAAAGACCGTCGGAGAGGTCAATTTTTAAATACACATAATTATGAAACGAAAATAAAATGGGAAATGGCAGTTGATGAATTGGAGTTAAGCTGTAAATAATTTATTATCTGAGAACTGACGTTATATTCTCTCCTGAAGATGGCAACGTAGTTTCCGGAATACGTATTGAGAAAAACAATTGCAAAGCGCGAACACGGAGAACAAGCGGAACTCTAACTCTCGTTGATTGCTATTTTCCAACGGTTAGTTATCTTGTAGACTACGGCTTTTCTTAAACTCTAAGTTTTTATTTAAAACTAAGGTAATCCAGAACTTACATCTAACCCTTCGTCATACAGAGTATGAAAGAAAGAGACAGCACGAAAAAAAAGCACGGAAGAAAACTCATTATTGGGCTTAAAAACCTAAGTTTGCGCTTAGAAAAAAATACACCACAGCAGGAAAACACCCACAAGAAGGGTGCGAAACACCTGCGAAACCTACAGGTAGCTAAATTTAAGGAGAAGGCAGTTTAAAGAGACCTTAAAGGCAAAACAAAAACAATTTACATAGCTAATACAGGTGGAAATACCATCTTTATACCCTTTTCACGGCATCTGACATGGAGTTTGTCGACGAATAGACCTCCCGCGTGCGCATCCCTCACTAGAATTGAAGGTGATTGCTTCCGAAAGTACTATTAGTTCTGCCACAATCAGCCATTATACAGGCCAAGGCTATGAACTTGGCCGAAATATTTTTTAAGACAATGACGACGAAACAGAGCATTCAAAAATTGGACTGGATTAAGGAATCTCAGGCATTAAATGCGCAAAAAGCATTTCTTCATGAAGCGACGAGAAAAAACTATTTACTTCGAGAGAGTTTAAATAAATTATTTCTGCTGAACTTATTCTTGTTGCATTACAGTACCCTACCACAAAGACGAACATTTTCACATCAAACGCATATTATGGAAAAATGAAGATGCATAGATCTGCAAGCGCCATTCAAACAAAGAAATGAAAACCTTTATAAAAACATTTTAGTAATTTATTCGTCCATAAAGGAGAAATTTCTCTAAGTCATCACGTCCACAATTTCCTTAATTGCAAAGGAAAGTGTAATGAATGGGGTTTGTCGTCATAAAAGGGTTCACCTGTCTTCTCAGAAAGAAAAGAGGGAATAATGATTGTCCGTCGCCCACTCCCCAAAATCAACTCAAACCTGACTCAGCAAATCTTCGCTTAAGCATAAAAACTTCAACAAGTTACTCGGGGGGCTTTGTCAAAATGAATGTAAATTAGTTTCAGCGCTGTGACTGAGGGTGTCACCATCATCTACAAAATTAAAAAAGCTTTACTCCATCGAAATATACCGGCATATCGTGTATCCTGTGCGGAATATAGTATATAAGACACCATCGCAAGTCAAGGAGGCTTATTGCATCCAATAAACGATGGCCATGACACCATGACGTCTATCAGGAAAGAGGATAAAAAGAGGATGTAGTCCGAATTAATTCTCTTCTAGCTCATGGACGGAGCGTCAGATTTCATTAGAGAAGATTAAGAAATCCATTTTTGCTTCCAGGGAGTCATATCGGATTCACTAAGAGGAGAGGTCATCTGTTTAAATTTTAACCTTGCGGATCCGATAATTAAAAAGATTTTTTTTCTGTTGCGTTATTTATTAGTTAGGGGGAACCATATCCAAAAACAGGAACTGATGCCCTGCAATATTAATTTTCGTCGTCCTTTAATCCTGTTCTTAACACCTTTGTATAATTTGATGTATTCTTCTCACTTCATAAGAGACCTCCAATGTAAGATTTATTTATCCAATGTATTTTAACTGAATAAAATGTCAACGAAAAGGTGATGCTGATAAATTTTCTATTTACCCCACTTTGCGCTCATAGATAGGTCAACCTCTTCAAAGACTAATCAAGGGTGCAGTACATCAGTCAGCAAAAAAATAAACAGGCGAAGAAATGTGATTTTTGAACTGTCAGTGAGCTGAATACACCTAGTCACAATGAAAATTGAAATTAAATAATTATCAATTTAAATCGTTATTAATGTGCAATTTCAAGAGGTGAAGATTTCCTTAGAGTATTAATAACGCCATTCGTGTCACAGTTTCTTCGTTTAATTACGAAAGAAGCTTTAAATACATATCTTTAGGGCATAGTTGGATGTCAGGATATTAAAGATAAGGAGAATTTTCAATTATATTTAGAGTAAAATAAGTTGCTCTTTTGATAAGATTGAATAAAAATCGCCAGGATAAACAAATGTGAAAAATGGCAATAAATAATGGGTTTTAAGGCGTGTACCTCAATGAGCAATAATAAACACGTCATCCTTTCCCTTAAATAATAACATCCGTAAACGATCATTGAAGAAACATTTCTATCCCTTGTATTTGACGTTGAAAAGGAATTGACTGAATCAATATCGACTACCAGGTCTGCGGTTACTCGGCGTTTTCTTCTAACCTTCGAGCACTAGAGTACACAGATAATTTCGTTTGATTGCTCGGCCCTTGTTAGAAATATTAAATCTGCTTCATCGCGGGCATTATCGTCTCATGAGGTTTCCTCTTGTTTCCAGCTATAAAAATTAGAATGGCAATCTCGAACCATGCCAAATGCACTGAAAACTAAAATTGGTTCAGTAATTATCGCGGATACATTAGGAGAATCACTGAATCCAAGTGACTATAAGGGATACCAAAAGTAGAATATGAACCTCTGGGCTGGATAGCCTGTAACGAGTAGCTGACATTTAAACTTTTACTCCCTTAGCAAGTATTATAAAGGAACCTAAGGAAAAACAGATGTGAAAAATAGCGACATGACTGGGACTCGAACCCAGCTCTCCCATTTTCCGGGCAGGTATACAGTTCAGTGGTTAGAATACCTGCCCGGAAAGTGGAAGACCTGAGCTCGAGTCCCAGTCATGTCGCTATTTTCAGCTGTGTTTATCCTTGGGTTTTAAAGCACACATGTCAATATGCAAAGTACATGTCTTATTCTTATTATCATGGATCTGTTCATTTCACGCCGTGAAGCATAAATTGTCTGAGCGATAGTGCTTTAAGAAATCATCTACTTAAACATCTTATTTTTCAGATGTACATGTAAAATTAAATTTTTAATTAATGATGACATTTGCACCAATTGACAATTCCTAAAAGAGCATTCATAAAAACGTGATAACTGAAATATGATGTAATTGGAAAGGTAAACATTCATCTCGCTTTGGAATCACCCTTCTCTCTTCCGAAATCCTCCCTTTAAACTAGGACGAATTAATCATTTCTGGTAATCAACTATAATCGAATAATTTCGCGTGAACGGTTTGGAAGTTTGGAATGAAAGCCGAAAATTAAAAGGTCAAAGCCATTTATACGGCTCGATTGGTCCGATGACAAAAAGGATAAGGTGGCGCAAAAAATTAATTTGACAAGAAATTCGGGGTAGAGAGAGTTGTGGCGAGAGAGGAAGCGAAAGAATATATGCTGCAATATGGAAAAGGAGCCGGTTAATTTGTAGAGAAATTTTCGGACAGGTGGAGTTGAGATAATTGAGAACGACGTCAGTCAAAGCGATCTACTGTGATGAATGCCAAAGTTCAGACGGACTCGACAATTTCGCCGGCTTTGGGTTCGTGATCGAAGAATCGCCACAGTTCCCATCGATTCGTTGCGAAAGCTAAGCGGTCGCAATCTCCCGTTCCAGCGCTCAAAAACGGCGTCTGTATTTGTAACGCGAGGCGGGTTTTGCCGAAAAGTGACAAACGGAAGCCACGGATGATTGAGAAACTCTCGAGATAAAAGCACGTCGCATTGACCTTTATGGATGTCTAAGCTCTGGAGGTTTCGAGTGAAAATGCTATCACTACCACTTGGGTATGCAGCGATGTGAAAAAGGTCGCAATTACAGCATTCTCACCAAAAGTCAGTGAGTTCCACTGGAGGTTATGACGATAACTTTCTCTTCTGAGAAAATCATGAAATATAATGCGGCGATTTTCCTGAAAATGATGGCGTAAAGCAGGGATATTAAGACCGTTGAAGATGTAAAAATCCGCGGCATAAAAGGGATAAAGCAGGATTTTAGAACTGTTTTCTTCCATTTACCTTCACATGCTGACCCTGAAAGCCTCCAGTGGCATGTGGAAGGGAGTTTAAATACATCGATATCCCTTTCTAAGTCTAACTGCTATTAGCTTGTCTAATACTCCGCGAAAAAAATCACCATAAGAATGTATCCGTCCTGGTGATTGTTTCCTTGTAACGATTTTTTTTTCTCTCACGGAGCTCGTAAACATTGTGAACAGAAATAACACAGTCAACTATCTTGAGATTTGCAGTGATACATTTTTCGAATTGCTTTCGTCGGAAATGAAATCTTCCAGCCTTAAGCGGCTTCCACCCGAGGGACTCTATCGCAGCCGAAACACAGCTTCCGAACCTGAAATCTCCTTTATTTATTTATAAAGATTTTAATCGGAGGTATTTAAACTCGAAGTTTTTGCATCAAATTGGAAGTTGGATTCGACCTTTCTTATGATATGATCATGAATATTCTTTGCAATATCGATTCTAGCGCTTTAAATATATTTGGCTATTTTATGTAGAAATTTTATTTTCACCGCAAATAAGAATTTTCCTCCGTGTTCATACATCGGGCTTTGTTTGTTCGACTATCTCGACAAAGCACATTAGATATCTAGGATCAAAGTTAAGTAGACTAGTTAAGTATCTAGGATTAAAGTTAAGTAGACGTTAACTAGTTGTTAAGTATCTAAGATCAAAGTTAAGTAAACTCACCTAATCCGTAAACTGGCTCTGGTTGTTACAGCAAATAGTAAACCATTATCCAGGGAATGGATGGGAATGGAACGTCGGCATATGTCTATGCATGTGCTCTCTACATTCATCAGAATGTAGACAGGTGCGTACTTGAAGAAAGAGGATAAGCATGACCAATTAACTAGAGGAAGAGACAACTTGAGGACTTCATCACATAGGCTGAGTTTAACTGAGAAAAACTTTGAGGTAATGGTTTTATAANATTAAAAATTACATATAAAAAAATACATTAAAAAGTGAAGGATAGGGTTGGGGGGAAAAAAACTCCACGGCTGAAGGCTTTCAGAGAAAAACCCACAGTGCGGGAAAATGTAAGGTATCACAGGAATATAAAAATGGAAAAGATAACGTAATCCTCACAAACATCTATCTTTCTATTGCAAGCTTTCCTTTTCAAATCCTTCAAACGAGACCGTGCGCTAAGTTGTGACCAATGTAACAGCATGCATCCTTTTCATGGCTGTGGATGGGCTTTGGCGACCAATAAAGCGAAAATATCTTTCCGATCAAAATTTCATGTGGATATAATGCGTCATCGAACCCTTTAACCTTGACCTTCCTGGGGATCTTTTTGCTACATCGGAAAAATACACCATAATCGACTTTTGAAAGCGTCCAAAAATATGACGGAGGGGATTCTGTGGCTGCTTAAATCTTATGGAAAACGCATCAAACACGATTCGTGTCCATCTACCGAAGAATGGAATTCATTAACCTTGGCGCCCCCTCTAAATATAGCACGCGTCGACGGTACGCGGTAAATGTCAGAGTACATACCTCACGTAACAATGACACGTTCCCAACATTCAATCGGGGCTCGCACGAGCGCGACACCTACATCAAATGAAAAACAAAATCGCCTCTAGATCTGCAGATAGACGAGGCTCGGGTGCTTACACATACTTTGGATTCGTTTATTTAAGCTGCAGCCCGAAATGAAAAGGGCAAGACGGCAATCACACCTGCCCCTACCCCAGAGTCCAACGGTCCCAACAGCACGCCACGCCCGAACGCCATCTGCAGTATCCGGCGGAAATGAACCGGCGAAAAGGAAAGGGGAATTGGACCAAATGGAATGATATGGTAAGACGGGACGCAGAGGAAAAATAGGAAGAAGGCTACCTCCTCAGTTTTTTGCGAAGGGAAAAAGGACCCGACGGGAAAGAGGTGAGTGTTTGAGAAAAAAGTGAAAGGATGCGGGCAGAACGGGAGAGGAAAAGTGAAAGTGGGAGATGAGCGTGAAAGGAGGGTGGTCGAAACTACATCTCGAGTTCCATCAGGCCAAACCTTCCTGATTAAGGGAACTAGCCTTCCATTTTATTTTCCGAGAGTACCCAGGCTTCCGTTCTTTCAAAAAAGAACGCGGTGGAGCGAAAATACGGATCAGGTGGGAATAAAAGAGTGAGGAAGAGACGAGGAGGAGAGTGTGAGAAAATGGAAGGAGTTGGAAGCAAATGAAAAATACAGTATAAAAACCGATGTTTCGTGCGAGGGAGGCGGAAGATGGGGAAATGTAGAGAAGATAATCGTGGAATAAATTGACACTCAAATCAATATAAAATTAAGAAAAGAATCCATTAAGAGTACAATTTGTGAATCGTCAGCTGTAGCAGAGAACGCTACGAAAAGCAGAAGCTAAATCTCACGGTGTAACATTAAAGAAGATGGTTTCGGTGTCAGAGGTATCAGAAGTAATCAAACTGCGAACATCATGAGACCATTCTATGATGATCTTAATTTATTTCACTTATAATCATATAGTTATATTAAAAGATATGCCTAAAGGTTTATTTATTATTTTTATTATCATATAGTTATATTAAAAGATATGCCTAAAGAAGATTCAGCTTAAGCCGTCTACAGGAAATGCAACAGCATAAAAGTTTTATTTCCGGAAAGGTATTAACGTCGTACCACCTCCATAGGATAAGGAGTAGTAAATAGAAATACGAAATTCTCTGGATTTTTCTGGGGCTGGAAAATCCGAATTTGATCGGCGAAGGATTTCAGACAGGAAAACACGTTCTGAACGGCAGCGTCGAGATGGAGGCTCGGAAGATAAGAATTCTCCGTATAGAACGGGACGTATAGTCAGCCGGAATGGTAGGGATACTAAATGGGAGCAGTAAAAGACCCAACCTCCGAAGAGTAAATCAATCGATAATACATTCTCCATTTAATGAAGCCCCCCGAAAGTATCTTAGGAATCAGATTTTCAAATCCATGAACCAAGTAAAATCGATTCAATAAATACATTTCTTCCCTGCTGTCACAGTGTACTAGTTGAAGCAGAACGCGGTAAATATGACGCGGAACCCTAAGCTGATCGGTCGGAAGTATTCTTTTTATAAGGCGCAGATGGAAAAAGGGGCTGATTGGGACAGCAGTGGGCGACGCGTGGTAGGGTCCAAACCCTTAAGTAAGGATTACTGTGGACAGCTGCGAGGAAACAAATAACAAAGAGACATAGCATCTTCAATGTGTGCAGCGCGTGATGCGTGTGTAAATTCTGTCGATGGGAGAATGGAAAAATTGCCCCTTGATTTATAGCGCTTTTTTACAGTGGAACGGCTACTTTGCTAATGCATTCATCGGAAATGCATGAGGACTGGGATAGCCCACGCGAGTGCCTTTTTTAGTAGGCACTCTTCCATTGACAGACGCCCAGGTAGCTGAGATTTTCACTTTGTTAACCAGTCCGCACTTAACGGAGAAAGGTTCCGAGGACGTATGAGGAAGAATAACAGCGTGTTCTAATGTAGTTTACAGAGCCATTTCACCTATTTTGCTGTGTAATTACACGGTAAATTTTACAAGACATTAGCGGCGTCCCTGACCTGATCTTTTTTCAGAGAAATGCAGTAAAACTTCAACATCCTCAAATAACTTCGTAATATATAAATCGCTTCTTTTTTTAAATATTTCAAATTTACTACAGAATCCTCTATAAGATTATAAAGTAAATTAAATTTCTGTGGTAACGAAATAGCTTTATTTTTAGATTAACAGAAATGGAGAACACATCAGCATTCAGATCGACACATTATTGAAATTTATCTCTGAGTATTTTCGTGTATTCTATGGTAAATAGACCGAGATTTTACGAAGTTAAGATATATTAAGATAAACAGATCCGAAAAAAAACTTTACGGAGGTTAATTTTGCGTAAGGCGCACACCTCTATGTGCAAAGTCTGACTTATTTTCCTTTCCCTCGTTAGAAAATATTTTTTTGGGCTTTCTGATGAGGTAAATTAGCCAATAAAAGTTTTCCTCTTTTGCCAGGTCTTTCTCAGGTAGGAACATATTTCCATATTCACCTGCATCCGAGAAATTCCCGATAATACTTAATTGATCGCTTCCGTTCTATGGAGGTTAATTTTTATTTACTTCGCAGTAATAGAGCCATTCACACCATGCTTGAAACGTGTATTAAAATAATACCGGCCTCGGTGCATAGCGTGCTAGCACGGTAACCATTTCAGCGCCAAGATCCCGGGTTCGAATCCCGGCAAGTCGGATTTTTCCTGTTAGGGGATGTTCGTGTGTGTTCGTCCTTTGTTATTGTTTGAAGCCCTTTACTCTAATTGTCCTATAAATGGATGTTTGTAGGGGCATCGTGATATCAAATAAAATAAATATATGCATGCGTATGTTTTATCATGTGTTTTCAGAAGATATGCAAATAGAGCGCTAATATATTATTATTATAGAACACTTTATTCGGCGAGGTTAGGCCCATTTGGGCCTCTCTTACACCTCTGCATTCACACATTTACATAGAATTTCAGAGATTAAAAATTACATATAAAAAAATACATTAAAAAGTGAAGGATAGGGTTGGGGGGAAAAAAACTCCACGGCTGAAGGCTTTCAGAGAAAAACCCACAGTGCGGGAAAATGTAAGGTATCACAGGAATATAAAAATGGAAAAGATAACGTAATCCTCACAAACATCTATCTTTCTATTGCAAGCTTTCCTTTTCAAATCCTTCAAACGAGACCGTGCGCTAAGTTGTGACCAATGTAACAGGATGCATCCCTTTTCATGGCTGTGGATGGGCTTTGGCGACCAATAAAGCGAAAATATCTTTCCGATCAAAATTTCATGTGGATATAATGCGTCATCGAACCCTTTAACCTTGACCTTCCTGGGGATCTTTTTGCTACATCGGAAAAATACACCATAATCGACTTTCGAAAGCGTCCAAAAATATGACGGAGGGGATTCTGTGGCTGCTTAAATCTTATGGAAAACGCATCAAACACGATTCGTGTCCATCTACCGAAGAATGGAATTCATTAACCTTGGCGCCCCCTCTAAATATAGCACGCGTCGACGGTACGCGGTAAATGTCAGAGTACATACCTCACGTAACAATGACACGTTCCCAACATTCAATCGGGGCTCGCACGAGCGCGACACCTACATCAAATGAAAAACAAAATCGCCTCTAGATCTGCAGATAGACGAGGCTCGGGTGCTTAAACATACTTTGGATTCGTTTATTTAAGCTGCAGCCCGAAATGAAAAGGGCAAGACGGCAATCACACCTGCCCCTACCCCAGAGTCCAACGGTCCCAACAGCACGCCACGCCCGAACGCCATCTGCAGTATCCGGCGGAAATGAACCGGCGAAAAGGAAAGGGGAATTGGACCAAATGGAATGATATGGTAAGACGGGACGCAGAGGAAAAATAGGAAGAAGGCTACCTCCTCAGTTTTTTGCGAAGGGAAAAAGGACCCGACGGGAAAGAGGTGAGTGTTTGAGAAAAAAGTGAAAGGATGCGGGCAGAACGGGAGAGGAAAAGTGAAAGTGGGAGATGAGCGTGAAAGGAGGGTGGTCGAAACTACATCTCGAGTTCCATCAGGCCAAACCTTCCTGATTAAGGGAACTAGCCTTCCATTTTATTTTCCGAGAGTACCCAGGCTTCCGTTCTTTCAAAAAAGAACGCGGTGGAGCGAAAATACGGATCAGGTGGGAATAAAAGAGTGAGGAAGAGACGAGGAGGAGAGTGTGAGAAAATGGAAGGAGTTGGAAGCAAATGAAAAATACAGTATAAAAACCGATGTTTCGTGCGAGGGAGGCGGAAGATGGGGAAATGTAGAGAAGATAATCGTGGAATAAATTGACACTCAAATCAATATAAAATTAAGAAAAGAATCCATTAAGAGTACAATTTGTGAATCGTCAGCTGTAGCAGAGAACGCTACGAAAAGCAGAAGCTAAATCTCACGGTGTAACATTAAAGAAGATGGTTTCGGTGTCAGAGGTATCAGAAGTAATCAAACTGCGAACATCATGAGACCATTCTAACTGACTCTATGCTGATCTTAACTTTAGTCACTTCCGAGAATTTATGTTCATAGGTAACTTACTTCGGCCTAAATTGAAACAGTTTTAATGTGTTAGAGATACTCGTACTTTAGAAAGAAGAAATATATGACTTAGGACGGAGGAAAAGTATCTCTTGATCAATTTTGTCTCATTATTGTTTGCTGAGATGAATTCAAAGTTACAGAGGTATTGATGATGCTGGATGATTGCGTTTAAAATGACTTCTTCTGAATGTTTACCATGAAAACTCTCATTCATCAGGTCATAATGGTGCACTTACATGAAATGTCTCCCCTTCAAACCTTCTAGCTT
>KZ308150.1:1830764-1903907 GCA_000376725.2 Ladona fulva | reverse complement strand
CTTTTTTTCCGCGAACGATACGCGATAATAATAAATTAAAGAAGTAATTCTTCTCTTGGTGTTTACACCCCCTGCCACACGCCGAAAGGCGGCTTGCAGGGTACTTATGTAGATGTAGTTATCTAATTCGAATGACCTTATTACATCCGTAATTTAACACCTCAAGTTTCGGTAATTCGGGTGCAAAATAAATAATTAATATTTTCGTAAAACTTTCATAGGACGCCTAGCCATGTTTTCCTAGAAGTAAAAATTTTCAACGAACAATGAATCTGCAATATGTTTCTACAGATTGCAAATAATATTTAGTAGCCAACCTATCTTTAGGCTGAACTTATTTAGTAATGTGTGAAATTAACTATCAAATATTTTAAATCTTCTGATCGAAAATTATAGTTGCTAAAGCGTCTAATGTTTATAAATAGTGTATCAAAAGCATCTATCTACGCCACTTCATAACATTTACGTCAATTTTCCATTGTATTTCCATGAGAACAACGATAGCATAATTTCAAATTCATCATCATTTACGGCACTGGGCAACACGATGGCGTTCAAGAAACGAATTTTGACGAGTTTTGACGGATTTCATCGAGGTTTGCGTGTTTTTTATTCATGATCAAAACTTTAAAAAAAAGCATGAAAAAAATTTTAATTAGAATTGGGTTGATCTGTTTTTCTTAAATTTATCTCTACCCCGTCCGGCCATTAATCCCCTTTATTTGCACGAAATAACTATATACAACAGGCGGGGGATCCCGGATAGCCAAGTGGGCAACGCGTTCTATTGCAACGAAAGCGGTCCCGGGTTCGATTTCCGGTGGGGGCTTACGTGCGAAATGACCTAAGCTGTCGAAGCACTTTTAACAGTACTGCTACTACTACTACTACTACTACTACAGGCAGAAAACGAGCTGTACGTGAATTTCTTGATTAAAACTAAATGACCTTGCCTTGAGGCTTGGAATATCTTAAAAATAAAGAAAACTAACTTATTTACATAATGTAAAGCATTGTGATTGGTTTCAAGGTAGACATCTCCAGTTCGAATTTTTTGGCAGACATTGATACACATAACATTTTGTATTTCAAAATTTGATAGCATTTGGCACTTCATCATGGGCCCTGTGATTACGGGGGCCCAGAGCCTCTTAGTGTTGGAACATTTGAGAATCTGCATAGGAAATAGGCCTCCAAGTAATCTATCTGAAATTTGAAGGAGTAAGACGTGAGGATTGCCCTAATGCTNCTTTACCACAGAAAGTTTATTCTACGACCATGGTTTCGACCTTTTGGGACACCATCAGGTACAAGAGCATTTCACGTTCTACTTAAGTATATATTGTTATGGATTCACTTGCTATTACATGAATTAGTCGTAGATTTCATGAACGATGAAAAATGATAAGGATTTCATTGTGTATCCACAAACACTGACCTTAAGTTTTAAAAAATTACGATTTATAAGTGAATGAATAAAGAGAGGAAAAGGAAAAAATTAATTGAAATCCCTGCTTGGAAACCGCACCATATTATAGCAATAAGAATAAATAAGACAAATTTTCGTAAACCTGTAACCGGATTATGCTGCTTTATAGATGTGAAACATAGAATATGGG
This sequence comes from Ladona fulva, assembly GCA_000376725.2. NCBI lineage: Eukaryota > Metazoa > Arthropoda > Insecta > Odonata > Libellulidae > Ladona > Ladona fulva. Next base: position 1,902,288 of record KZ308150.1, on the reverse strand, counting down.
GAAAAAGATGGTAAAAAATTTAGATGAAATGAAAAGAATCCTTTGCCTTCAGGTTTTGGCGAAAATATAAAATACCAAAGATTTAAAAATACCGCATGTCATATTAATTAATTACAACATACTATCATGAAATACCTCGCACCCCATGGCAAAAATTGTCCATAATGGTCCATGTCTGAATTCTTTATTGTAACCGAAAGCAATCGCCTCATGAGACCACCTCTCCCTCGAGATACATTGCCATGTGAATAAACCCATTATATACCCCAACCCTATTCAATATTCCCTTTATGAGATAAAACTATGAATAAAATATTTTTCATTCATAGCATTCAATGAACGATCGTTCAATGATGCGTGCACGATTCAATACTCGACGAGAAAGCCAACCACGCATATTGCACGGCACATAAAAAATTTTCTGATAGGGAGAGAAAGGATATATGCTTTTCCAAAAAAAAGTATTTTTTATTATTGCACAAAAAATGTTTTGTGCTTATTAGCGTATATCCTTTCTTCTCATAAATTTCCATAACATCTCGGACGTCTTCGTAAATTTTAATTTTCTCATAGTTCGCTATTTCACCGTGGGACAGCGTATGGGACCAATCAGCTTCTAGAAAAATTAGAATTGAATATTAAATAAAACAGCCATAGAGAGACGACCGGGAAAATTATTTTTGGATTATGGAAAGGAAGGTTTCGCGTACTTAAAAGTTAGAAGTCGTTTTTTAGGAAATATTGATACATAAAATTGTAAAGGAGTTGTGCGACTAGGTAAAGGAAGAAAGTTTGGGGTGTTATATCCTCCTTTTTCAAGTAAAGAAAAATAACTCTTCTGGATCAATAATGTATAATATCATGTTTGGCTTTCTCGCAAACTAAACTGCCACAACTGGCGTGTGAAAACTGTAAAGGAAAACCTATATAAATCAAAATACAAATACAAGTAAAATCAAGCACGTAAAAATCCCCCAGTAAATACAGCACTACTGAGTCCAAAGGAGGAAAATGTTAGCACCGATCTAAAAATAACGATACAATACGTTTGACATCATGCGATACATATAGGAGAGAGATGAACGGTTCTTCACGTAACGAAATAGAGAGAAAAAAATAAGGCGGTAATCCTCTACGATCCCTATTCTATCCATTATCAGTGATCCATTAAACACTTTTTTAAAAGATTATATCACGCTGGATTCGCGGTAAACGTATTTTCAAGGGCTGATGATGGAATTACTGCTTCAAGGAAGAGCGCACGTGGAAATTTATTTCCAGATCTTTCTTATGCAACTTTCAAAGCAAACACGTGCATCCATTACGAAATAGGACATGCGGCGTAAGAAAAAAGGAAACAGGTTTCATCACGCCTCTCACCGCGAAACTCTTTTTTCGATGTTAATATTCTATAGCTCTAATTACCTTCCGACAATAGCTCGCGGCTCATAAATTTAAGTTCAGCTTTTATTAACAATAATAAACTATAAAAATACGGCGGAAAATTGTAGAAAATAGGTCACCCAACGTAGACTATTCTCAAAGGAAAAGAATATGATTGGGTGACGCATTAATACCCAGTGATGGAAAAGGAATTTTTTATTCCTAATCTTTTAAAAAAATCTCAAAGTCCTTCTTCATAAAGATCTTAACGCAATTTAAATATATTTAAATAAATATAAATAATAATCCGACAACATAATAATAAAAAATTTCCCGACCAGATATATTTAATAATTCGTCAATTGCTTATTGCTTATTTATAATTTTATGAGAATATAATTGAATGTTAGTATCATCGATAAACGGGATTGTTCATAGCATCAGAACCGCAAGATCCGATTACAGAAGAAAAATCCATCCTTTAAGCGAGACTCTACAGCCCAATAAAATAGAAATAAATGATTTGACATAACGGAGCTAAAAGGAATAAATTTATTCTTAGTTAACAGACGTAATTTGAGTCGTAATTTGACATGAGTCAGAGCCTAGCAGGGACGAGATCGAACCCTAGAACCGACCGAAGTTAATTATTCGTCATCGCCTCAGGGCACAAAAACCAATGGGCGGCAATGTTTGACTGCCTTTGATGATGGGGTTCGAAACACATAATATCTTCCGTAAGAGATCTAGCAAAACAACGTCATTTTAATAAAGTATCCACTCATTGGGCTTCAACCAGTTTCTTATAGACTCTTTTTAGTGATTATAAAACCTAAAATTGAGCATTTTACTTAAAATACGATTTTATCTCGCAATAAACGCACAATGAAAGAATTCAATTCATTTGCCAAAGCGAACAAAGGGCGGAATTAAATTGATGTTCCCCTACGGCGCATTCATCTCTCCTAAGGAGGGCATCGCTTTGGACGCCTACTTTCCCTTTGGTAAAGCTTCTCGAAAAGCAAATTACCTTGGAGTAGTCTGGGGACTGACATTAAGTGTCAACAGTCATGTACAATTAATGCAATTTTAAGCATTCATGATAAGTACTGAATGGAGATAATTTCCCGAGGACGATTTTTACTTTATGCAAGTATACGTATTCGATTACATGACCCCGAAATATAGTTTAAAAACAACGAGAATGAAATACAGATTTCCTGAGGAGTAAAAGGTAAAATAATATGAATATCAACGAACTTTTTATACTCTCTACGGAATGAAGAAAAATGACAAATATATTTTAACCTTTACCACAGAAAGTTTATTCTACGACCATGGTTTCGACCTTTTGGGACACCATCAGGTACAAGAGCATTTCACGTTCTACTTAAGTATATATTGTTATGGATTCACTTGCTATTACATGAATTAGTCGTAGATTTCATGAACGATGAAAAATGATAAGGATTTCATTGTGTATCCACAAACACTGACCTTAAGTTTTAAAAAATTACGATTTATAAGTGAATGAATAAAGAGAGGAAAAGGAAAAAATTAATTGAAATCCCTGCTTGGAAACCGCACCATATTATAGCAATAAGAATAAATAAGACAAATTTTCGTAAACCTGTAACCGGATTATGCTGCTTTATAGATGTGAAACATAGAATATGGGGAAAAAGATGGTAAAAAATTTAGATGAAATGAAAAGAATCCTTTGCCTTCAGGTTTTGGCGAAAATATAAAATACCAAAGATTTAAAAATACCGCATGTCATATTAATTAATTACAACATACTATCATGAAATACCTCGCACCCCATGGCAAAAATTGTCCATAATGGTCCATGTCTGAATTCTTTATTGTAACCGAAAGCAATCGCCTCATGAGACCACCTCTCCCTCGAGATACATTGTCATGTGAATAAACCCATTATATACCCCACAATACACATTATTGGCCACCCCCCAGTATTATAAGAGAGGCATGAAGCACAACAATAAAGAACCATTTCATGGAATCACGCGTTTGATCGGCGTATACAAAGACGGCGAGACTGGGCTGCGACGGGTCGGCAAACGATGAAAAAGAAATAAAAGCATGTAAAGGGAGCCTTTCTTTATCGAGGCGGCATAAGGCTCTCCCAAACGTAAAAAGAGTAATCGGTCGAAAAGAGCGTATGGAACAGCGCACGGCGTATGATTAGGAGAAACGCATGGCAGGGACCTACTCGTTCACCACATAGAGCTCGCGACTGCACTGGACGATTAGTTGCCATAAAAAGAAAAATACTCTCGAGTTTGCTACGCAAAAGAGGAGAGTTTTGCATTTTTCTTTCGGCGAGGTCGTTACGGCGGCGATGCCTCTGATTAAAGTTTAATTTATTTGGGGAGAGGTACATATTTTTCCCCCATGCTACACTGCATTGCGGTCGAGGTTCTTCTGACAATTTTAAGTGCGTGCACCATGGAGATAGAGAGAGCTTGCCTTAATTAAAGCTCAATTTTGTTCTGATTTCAGCCGCTTTAAGTAGGACGTAGCGGTAAACTTCTTCAAAGTGTACTCGGAAAATGACACGAAGAGTAACAAGGTGGGGTTCTAATTTTATTCTTCGTTAAATCAGAAAATTATTACTTTATACGTTTACATCCACAAATAACGAGACATTTTTAGAAGAATGCTAAGCTGAAAAAAATTCGCGTTTAAGAAAGCAGAAATGCAGACAAGTAAATGTTCATCATGGCAAATTTGTTGGCGAAGTCCTCATTAGGTCAGTAAAGAATTATGGTAAAATCGTGGTTAAGGAAATTTCGCACATTTTTACCTGCAACTTGTATACTGGTTCTACAAAGTTTATTTTGTTGTACAGGTGTTATTCCACGAAGTAAGGGCATTCTCTGTAACATGATCCGTAGATTATAATAAATTCTGACGAATTTTCTGGATTTTACCAGTCGAATAGAATTTCAAGACCATCAAATATTACTCGTCATCTCTAATTCGGAACTAATTGGTTATTAATAGGTTGATACAGAGTGGCATACCATTAAGAATGATTAGAGAGAAGGAAATCTAGTGATACATTTCCACCTCAATGCAAAAAAACCTTTACCAATAATACGGAAATTATAAATGAAAAATTAGCTCTTAGAAAGCCAAGTAAGCAGCGCATTCGTCTTTGGTGAAACCGGATCCAGGTTCGATTCCCGGTGTGAGCCCATACTTGTGAAATTATCTCAGAAGTCGAAACACTTAACAATAATACTGCTACTACGACTTACGAATGGGACTTTATCTCTCGAAAGCATTGTTTGCATTTAATTAAGTGTATCATTACAATTTGCAAAATTTTGGTTATTGTACCACACATCACATTTTTGTATCAAATGATAATGATTTCCAAGGGGATCCACACCTAACTTTTTATTGATAAGAATGAATATAAGACGCACAGGTTTCATGCTTCGCCAAATCTTAGTCCGTTTAATTTCCTAGAATACTTCCTTCGCAATATAACACACATAAAGACCTTAAACCACGAATCGAAAAATATATAAAAGGATAATTAACTCTCTTGAACGTGGATCGCGGTAAATATTTGAGCGGCCTTGTATATCTTATCATTTAATTACTTCTTAAACGTTTTACGAACATGAATCGATCAATCCGACCTAGATGATCTCGGAGGTGAATTAAGATATTGCTCCCGATATTTTCCATCACCAAGGTTATGACAAGGATACTTCCAACAAACGGCTGAAATAGTACGATGAAGAGGAAAATAATGTTTTATATCACGCAATTATTTCATTAGGTGAATCGTATCGCAGTTTTAATACCTCAATTTTGCGTCGCGCGAAACTGTTTTCACGAGAAACATAGGAAGTAGAAAAAAAGTCATGCATCAAAACACAGTTTTTATGAATCACTGGAAAATTATTTCATTTTAGCATAATTATTTGATCTACTGTTGAATGTATTTAAATTTAAATAGGATAAAGTCTGATCTTCCAAACCACATGCAACGGAATGATACAGAGGTTCTAATGTCAGCAATTACTTAGCAGAGTTACGTGTATTTAGTTCCTGAATACTGCTGACAATGGCCTATGTCGCGGGAGATTATAATGCAAAACATTGCAGTTGGGGATGCAACCGTACAAATAAAAATGGCAGAACTCTTCTTCAATTTCTGTCAAGATCTGATTTCCAAGTCCACGCTCCGAATAAGCCGACTCACTTTGTGTCTAATCACCCAGAAAAAGCAGACATATTAGATATACTGCTTACCTCTTCTCACATCCATATTCCTCCCATAGTAGTATTACCTAACTCATCCTCCGATCATCATCCAATAAGCATCAGCATTGAGCATTCTCCGATGCCCATATCTACCACTCCCTTCCGAATTCCAAACTGGAGAAAGTTCAAATCCATCTTATCAAGTTAATCTTCTTCTTTCGTTAATCTGAAACTAAAAACTAAGCAAGACATCGACTTGTATGTAGATCATTTCACATCTACCATTCTGACGTCTTTCTACGAATCCAGCTCCTCTCCACCGCCAAAGCCTTACCTGCACCAAAATCTCCCTGCTGAAATCCTAGAAGAAATGAAAGCTAGAAACAGAGCAAGGAAAAAATTCCAACAAACAAAGGACCCAGTCTTCCAATTCATATACAAACACCTCAGAAACAGTGTAAACTACAAGCTTAGACTCCATAGAAATAACTGCTGGCATCAGAAGATTCTAAACCTATCCACAAGAGATAAATCTCTATGGAAGATGGCACGAAGCCTCCGAAAATGTAAATCCACCAATCCAGCAACTATATATTACAACAATAGAGTCCTAACAACGGACGATGAAAAGTGCGCGGCCCTTGCCGAGACTTTAAGCGATACATTCCAGATAAACCCAATCCCAACTCCTGCAAACCTTCGAACAGAAATGCGCACCACCATTTCTGCAATTCTATATGTTCCAATAAATCAACCAAAATTCACCAGTCCCAAAGAAATTCAACTCTACCTAAAATCCTTGAAGAAGAATTCAGCTCCAGGTGTAGATAAAATAACAAATCAGATGCTGAAGCAACTACCGAGAAGTATAGTAGGAAAATTAGCTGGACTTTTCAATGCTTGTCTCATCAATGGATACTTCCCAACATCGTGGAAATCAGCAATAATAAAGGCAATTCCAAAAACAGGAAAAGACGCCTCCTTCCTAGACAACTATCGACCAATCAGCCTCCTACCCACCATTGGAAAAATACTTGAAAAAATAATCCTGAGCCGCCTCAAACCTATTCTGAAAGAGAACAATGTCATCCCAAAAGAACAAACAGGATTTACTGAAAATTTGTCAACCACTCATCAAATTCTCCGTTTGACAGAATTAATAACGAGAGGCTTCAACCATAAAAAGTCAACCATAGCTGCTTTTCTTGATATAAAAAAGGCGTTTGATAAAGTATGGATCACAGGATTAAAATACAAAATTGCACGACTATGTCTTCCCAACTACCTAACTAAAATATTATTCTCATTCCTGGAAAACAGAAAATTCGTCGCTCAGGTCAACGCCGAAAGATCTCAAGCAATACCGATCAAAGCAGGTGTGCCACAAGGGGCCATACTCTCTCCAACATTATTCAACATATTCACCTCTGACATACCACGCCATCCGGAAACTGCTCTACTTCTATATGCTGACGATACAACAATAGCCGCTAGCTCATCGGATCCAAACATAGCAAACATACATGTCCAGTCGCATCTACGCCTCATTCAAAACTGGGCAGATAAATGGAAGATTGTTATAAATCCAAGCAAATGCGCACGTATGCATTTTCGTCGGAATAATAGAAATAAAGACACTTCAAGCCTCAAATGGAAGGGAAAATACATCACCAACAAGAAATCCGAAAAATTTTTAGGAGTAATACTTGATGATAAATTAACTTGGAAACAAAATATCGAAGAAAACATTCTAAAAGCAACAAAAACGAAATTCGCCTTATCTGGCATATTATTTAACAGATCTCACAAAACTATAAAAACTAAACTACTAACATATCAATCAATTATACGACCAATTCTCACATATGCATCACCCACTTGGCATTATACATATAAGACCTACCTACAGAAGTTATACCGATTCGAAAGCAAAACACTCAAACAGATTCTAAACGTTCCATATCACACAAGTACTTCTGAGATATACAAATTCCATAAGATCCCACCACTCTCCAATCTTTTAAATAAAATAACTCAACGATTCAACACAAAACTTAAATATATTCTAAACTCATTATTTTCTACTATATGGAACTACAATCCACAAACAACTGATTACAAATACCGTCGTTCAAAATTCGCACTGCATGATTAACCTCTAAACCCGACCACTTATATGAGAGGAAGAGTTCTTCAGAAAACAGAGCGCGTCTTAACAGGTCATTTCAATAAATTTGAATCGATTCTGAAAATCCATACAAGCTCTAATTGCTCTCAATAGGAAATAGAGATGGGAATAAACAAGAAATATCGGACAAAGGATCCTTACTTTTTTGTTCTCTTTTAAAGGATCCCTAAGCACATTCATTACGCAACTGACCTCTTTACACAAGCCGTGCGGGATTTTATGGCTGTTTCTTTTTCCGCGATTGTAAACTGGAGCTTCTTTCCAATATAAACAATGAGATTTTTTTTTCGTTGAGGGTGGTTCTGGGAAAACATAAACAGAGTGAGGAAAATTATCCGTATACTACACTTCTGTGTGTGCCAATCCCTACTTTTCCGAGAAAAATATGTCTGGCAACGCACTGTTTTTGAAAAACCGTGATTCCTATGAATCTCCGAATTTAATATTCGTGGGTTTTCATTCTAATAGAAGAATTCGTTCCGGAGTATCGTTCTATATACATATACCTAATGATTTTAAAGCGCAAAATTAGGTTAAATTTCGGAATTTGGAAACGCCCACGGACAAATATAACTGAAACTTGGTTTATGATTTTCTGCTATAATTTGTTTGAACGCCAACTATCTTTAAATAATAGTTTATTACAGGAATTGTATGAAAAATACCCTACATTTATTGAAGATCTTCGACTATATTTGAGCCAAAACAAGGTTTAGGTAAAGCTCTTGATAGAAAAGGTTTTACATTTACACAATAGCTGTCTTTTGCATCTTTAAAAATTGCACAGAGAAAGTATTCATTGATACTATTAACACTTTCAAATTTAAATACCTTTCGATAATACTTTTCGGATTATTTCACCTCCTATGATGCTTTGCGTAACACCTTTTTCTCAAACAGAGTGACTATTTGTATAACTCCTTGAACTCCTCATTGATTTGACTGCATGCATATCTTAGAAGATGATCGATAAACAAATTTAATTTATCCTATTCATCATTTGTCATAAATGGTTCCGATACCAGCAAAATACATAATTTAAAATGTTTAGATTCCAGTGCATTACGAATGCAGTGGTATATAAAATAAAATAATGTTACCATTGGCTTTATGGACTAAGTATGAACTTTAGGCTTGCAGGCAGCTAACTTATACAAGGAGCTGTATGGCCTCTTGATTAACAATTGTGCTATTGAAATTAAAGAATCGAATAATGTAATAGCTGCAAATCTTGCACTGATACAATGGAAACAGTTTAAGATTTTTATTTATTCCGAACAAGCCTTTTAGATAGACTCTTGGCAGTATTTTGAATGCATCAAAACATCATCCTGATGTTCGTCAGTTCAAGAGAAAAGCAATATTGTTGTTAAGTTGAAATACAATTAATATATTCAAGCAAGACTTCACATACTTCGTAAAGAGTAGATTTTCACATACTTCTTAAAAGAAAGAACACTTCGTGACCTCAAAAGGAGATTTTTATTGACCGGTTTCGTCTACGAGTTGACATCTACAGGTGGAAAGATGTCAAATCGTTGACGATACCGGGTAATAAAATCTGCTTTGGAAGTTACGAATTGTTCTTTCTTTTGAAACGCTTTTCAAATTAATGCATCTGCTCTGATAAAACACGTGAAGACTCATTCTTATAGAAAAAGTGTTTACTTTAGTATCTATAATTATTTTAGAAATCCTTCACATTTTTAAAATTTTTGATAAAGCAAAATATAATTATAATATGTGATTGAAATAAATATTAAATGAAATTTGATAAAATATAAAATTATAATTTAACATGTATACCTAAACAGCTTCTTTTCGCCATAAAAAAACCTATTTAAATAAAATCGATATCAGCAGGCGTGAATTCGTGGAAAGCCATTGCAGAAGGATACATTTGGTAAATTTTCCACACTGTATTCATTGGCGACCGGTCTCGTAAGTTGACTTACATCTTCAGGCAAAGGGTAAGATTTTTGCACATCATATATAGGGTGAATGAGATGAGGGAGGGAAGGAGGGAGTGGGTGCATCAGGGAAATATTTTGCTCGGTAAGGAAAGAAGGGGTGAGGGGTATAGGAACAATTGCTCGTTTGCTAGCATTCCATCCTTGGGGAAACTCCTAATCTCCACTTCCTCCAGGAGGTCTAACCGACGGGAATTTTCTTCATGATGGAGGCGTTTCGGCTTAAAATCGCTTTTGTGGTCATTCTCCTATTTAAATGATTTAAATTAAGAAAGCAGAAATGCAGACAAGACAAATTAATGATTAAATTTGTAATTCCAACATTTAAACCTCGTTCCGTGATTTCATTCAGTAAATTTCTGCCTGAGTGATACAGAAAAATATAAGGAATAGGCACTAGGAGGGACCAAGTGCCAAAAATTGGATTAAGATGTTGCATAATTTTCACCATAAGTTGTGATGAAATTTAAATTATACCATCAATAGCATCGATAAATTGTAACAAGAACTCATGTCATCTTGATTCCGAATTTTTCGCATGAAAATCATATTTAATTGATAATACATAGGCTGGAGTAGATAATCCTCTAAGTATGTACTTTCCCAAATTTCAGCAGAGCTGGATTAGTAATTTTGATATTACGGTTTACTCTCTTTATATGACTCCTGAATACTTTCATGACCACGAATTTGAAAACTCAAAAAGTTAATACATCGGATATCACACATTAATAAACAATTGTATTCTTATAAATGTATTTCATAAAAGCATAATATTGCAACATTTATGCTCAGATCTTTCAGTTTTAACATCACTTGTTCCACATCACACCCCTTAAAGTCTTTCTTGTGAGAAGATAAACAGAGGAATTTGAACATTATCTTCAATTTATTGCAAGATTACGAGAATATGGAATCATTTGACGCGGAGCATTCGGTATTTTTCATAATTTCCAAATAAAAGGTAATTTCAGCTATCAACAAAAATTTGTAAGATTTGAAGTAAAAGTGTAGCAGACTTTCCACGCTAAAGACTAAAAAAAAGAGCAACCATGCCTGGTTTGGATCAAATCTACAATACATGGAAATTCGGATGGGCCCGAAATATATTTAGGTTTGATAGATGATCTGTTAAATGTGTCTGGATTATGAATCCCTTAAGAAAACCCTAAACAGAAGGCAGTGAATCGCCGATGAGATTTTTGTTGATTCGAAAAGCCTTCGTCTAATTCTAAGGAATCGCAATTGTGAGATTAAATGCTCAAGGAGCTGTCCGAGAGCAGTAATTGCATTCTGAGGATTGGATCAAGACTGTTTAGTACCTGAATGTCCATAAAATCCCTAATATGGAACGAAGAATTTAAGTCGGTCAGTAAGCTCGCTATTCGGAAACTGTGCCACTTCGGAGACATAACGAATCTAATGGCCACTCACATTCCGGGAAATGAACCAGCCGAGCCCGGGCAATAAGCAGCGCCTGACATTTGTCACACCTTAGGATTGAGATTGCGAAAATGGGGTTAATTATGGCATTAGGAATGGGATCAGCAGGTCCGATCTATTTCCTTGATGGAATCGAACGATCTTGTAGAAAGATCTGGATTCATTTTTCTCAAAATGATGGAACTGAACTTCAGGTTTCCCTAAAGCGACGACTTCTATGATGCACATATAACGTATATGACCTTGAGCATGATAAAGCTTGAATTTTAAAATAATTGCCGCAATAAATTCATTTCGCTCGAATGTGGATTGATGCGGAAGTATGTACTTATTTCTGCGCTTGAAACAAAATAAACGTAATAGGTATTAAATTAAAAATGAATACTTTTTCATAGCATAAGTATTTCCCTGGCTCCCTTTACAGCAAAGTTTACGAAGAAAATATTAATCCGTACAATATTCATCCCAGATTCATCCTATCTGAACATTAAAATCTAAAATTAGCCACCAAAGTCTATCGAGATGAAATGAGATATAACTGGGGTGATGAGGGGTGAGATAGTTTGGTTTTTCCTCACTGAGCTAGAACGTTATGAGAGGAAAACGTCCAGTAAAAATTAAGTTCAAAGTTCCAATGAATTATGATATATTCATCGTCAAAGGAATCATCTTCAACATCTCGGTAGCTTTCGTGTTATCACACCAAAGAAGAGTGTGGAGAAACATTTATGCTCATTTTATCCTAAGATACTGAAACTAATTCTTTTCATCATAAGTGCGAATTTGCAATTTATTTGGAGTATGTCAACCAGCCTTCCTTCAATTCATGAATGAATACCGAAATTGGTGCAAATTGGAGAGCAAACGTCCACACGTTTTCCAGAAAGGTTAACGACGACTTACTCGTGAGGAATGAAATTTTTCCATAAAATTATTTCAACTTCTATAAAAGAGCTCGATGTGTTTTTGCTATAAACTATTCAAAGAAGGTTACAGTCAGATATAAAGATCTATCGACGGAGTAAAGGGGAGATGTGGCGGTGTTGGATCATTAAAAAAGCAAGTGAGCGGCGCGACACCTTGACCCAGCGGTAAATCGTACATATTTCTCTTGTCCTTCCAATTCCTACACTAATATTTTCAACAGTTGAAGGAAATTTAAGACAACTGAAGGGTGATGATGGCGATGTTTCATCGTAGCCTCTGAAGTGGGTTATAATGGAATCCGAAGCATTTATTCACCTTAAAAGATACTACTCTTTCGGAAGTGGTATAAATCATTGTGGTAAACTAAAACACTATTTTAGTACATGGAGATGAGTTGATGTAATGGTCTCATTGTGGCAGATTCATTTAGAAAAGGGAAAGTGAGCGCCGAATCAACACTTTCACGCGAACTTCGCAATTATTCTATCTGTTTTCATATCTAGTCTTTGGATTACTCGTCCTAGAACGTGCGTTCATATCTTATCATTGGTATGAAAACTATCACAGCCTCGTAAGAAGAAATCTCTTTAGTTTTTCGGTTCGGCATGAAATTGTCCCTTTTTTGATAATAGATATAGAGTTATCGCTCTCAGTCACCCAAACTTAAACAAGATTATTCTATCAGATAATTAGAGTAGTGTGAAGATTCCTCATTCATTCTCAACGAGAGGATGAGGAATTCTTGGATTATACAAAATTCCACTCTCCTGTGATATAGTTTCAACTATTGGACCCTTAAAATTAACCGATTAGTTATTAAGTTAACGAGTAACCAAAGAAAAGAGATCAGTTCCGAAATAATAGTTCAAGATATCAGTCCTCTATGCATATTTATGTTATAATTGTTGCCTAAGTACTTCTAAGATATAAATACATGATAGTGGCATTATTCTTAGAAAGTGGCTTCTTAGGGAGGAAGTTTTATTTCCTTAAAATAAATACCTCATTATTCTCCAGGGGAATAATTCCAATATATCGTCATTGAAAAAAAATTATGAATTAAACATCTCTATTTGTCAATTAAGCTGTGGACATTGTAGTTTCTGTAACAAGCTTCCAATCCATTTATTCTGTTGTTATGGTCGCCGGTCTCTATAAAAAAACTTCCCGTCGCAAAAAGTAGCTTGAAGCTACCCCTATACTGATAGAAAACGATAGTTAACATTTCCGCATAGATTATAAACGATGCTGAAAGATATGTCTTGGTGCGTCCATTTTCCTTTATTCCGCTTATTGGGCGATATAATGAAGCAATACAAGCCAAACCGGAGTCTTTCATTTCTGCAGCGAAATCCATTAGAATTTAGATTTTTTAAAACTGTCATCTAACATGTATGTATGATTTAGAGTACTAATATTTGTATACCGACGGTTATTATTTTTTTATATCTCGAATAGAAGACAAGTGGAAAAAATCATCACAAAATTCCATTTGCTTGATAACTAAACTCCATACTTTTATTCGATTTTATCTCTTGAATAAAATGGCTCGGAGATCGATCTATCGGGCCATCTATAGGTATCGAATTGCGATCAGTCGAACCTTATAGCCCTATAAGGATTAGGATACAGCGATACTGAATTTGATGTTTTTATAGCTCCTCAAACAATCTTAGCCGAGGTCGAAACTGTCATCCTGACGGATTGAGTCGTCGTAGTTGGAGGTAGTGATGAATGGCGCTTTTTATAGTTCTTTGACGAAGAATGATGCTCCACCAAATGAAGCGATTTGGTGATATATCCTTCCTTAATACCGGAGTTTGTTCGATCTGAGTGACAGAGAATGATCGAGCACAAACTTAGCGCTACCCTGAGGATAAATTCGGAGCAAATAGGTCAAATCAGACACTAATGAAGGAAAGAAATTTGAAATTCAAGAAATCTGCTAATGCGAAGGAATAAAAATTGTTTCTATAATAGAGCGTTAATAGATAAATGAGCGATAATTTCTTCAAATATTACTTAGAAATTTAAAGTCAGAGGATATTATAAAAAATAAAATGGAAAAGTAGTATAATACGGCTGACTTATACCCCAAAATATGACAATGCTGAATTCGAGCTGTCACAAAACTATGACCTCGAGCCTTATAGTCCGTAGTTTTTTTCCTCACAAAAAGTCGCAAATATTTCAGTAGCATAAAGAAAAATTCAACATAAATATAGAGTACAATCTACAGGAGTGGCCCATGCCTGTAAAACCTTCATTGATAAGAGCTCAGGCATGAAATTCGCAAATTTTTACGCGGTTTATTCTTTGGAGAAATTATTTCTAAAGGGACAGACCTCCGTTTGAGATATCATAGCAGATAATACAAAATTTATAGGATACAATTTTACTAGGGATACCAGTCTTATACGGCATTAGACGAAAAACATGGTTTCATAATCAGATTTCATAATAGCAATGATTTTTGGTATCTCATGTAGCGCTATATATATAGCAGATGTGAAGGTAACTTGTGAATGTGTACGAAGAAATTGATAACTAATTCGAAAGAGGAAAATGTATATCCAGGATACGTCATAAACCGTATTTATCCTCCTGTGTCTAAGGTATTTTAGTTCCTCTAAACTACGAGCGTGTACATAAATGTTTATACTACTCTACACCTAACATTATCGGTCGCTTGACGCCAACGTTATTAGCATAAAAATTCTCATTTAACGCCTCATACAGTCATGGCTAATCTGCCGCATCCGCAAAATTGACTCTCGGGGGACCGCATGGTAGCTATTTCGATGCAGATTAGCCGCTTTCAACGGTATCATACAGTTGATAGACAATAAAAACGGACTGTATGTCTGGTTTTCCCAACCGACTTATTGGCGCTGTAGCTACGGACATCATCGATTGTAATGATACTGTGCTTAGGGAAGTAGGTCATCCATTCCAGTTTTCAGGCGATTTTCTTTTCTTTCGGCTTTGCGTTTCCGACCCATATCGCGGCAAACAATGTCAAGGCTTCCCCAATATTTTTTTCCACCACGATCATTTGCATACGAAAAGCAAACGAAAAGGGATATGGATCTTTTTGCCATTAGTGAAACGAACTCGGTAATAATTTTCTTTTTATTTCGGATAAACATGCTTGGCATGAAGTGGGGGAACCTTGAGATAACGATACAATTTTGCGGAAAAATAGCTGAGAGGAAACTTTAACCGATCGTTGTCGCATCGTAAACGAAGGCCTGACGTCGTATTTCCCCTACTAGTAAAATTATTTCTCCCTTATAAGATGATGAAAGCGAAAAATTGACTCATTTGAAAGGAGCTCGGAGTAATAAATTGAGCAATTGAGGTTCTTGATAAAGATTCCTCCTCCAAGAATTGAAGTCATTAAGACCCTGAAATATTCAAATGAAAACTTAATTACCTCGATGATGATACTCGTAACAATATCTAGCGTTTCATTATTTTGCTTTGTGAGGATAAAATTTAAAATTATTACTATTATATAATAATTCTTAATATATAAAAGCGGAATGCCTGCAGTGATGACACTTTCACCCGTTCCTTCTTACCTAATAATACAAGATTAATTAAGCTGAGGAACCCCCGAATGACGGCCTGGGAAGGATGACATAGCAATCAATCTGCTTACGAGTTCCGCGAGCTTCCGCCTCATTAAATATAAGTTCGTATAAAATAAATCGCGAAGTATTAGTGAACGTAAATTAAACTACTCCGTAAACTTCTAACGAGAGATAACGCCACCAGCTTCCCATTTTTACGTCTATCCATTACAGAGAATAAGTTTCTTTAAGAAATCGATGACAACTTTTTATCGTGAACAAGAAATAATCTAAAAATCGATACCTAAGCCAAGCATACACATTTTAATGTTACATCAAAATTTTTTTATTAAATAAATACCATTTGAAATATAAAATATCAATATGAGCAAATCGTTAAGGAGCGCGAAAAATCGGGAGCTTTTCTCGCTCAACATTGGAAAAAATACCATTCAAATAAAAACATATATTTTTGCATTATATGGCTGAACGCAGGATGAAATGTGCTAAAATTTGGTGCAACTTTTTTTTTCTTAGGGATCACTAGTTTAGTTTTTAGATATGGATCAATCCAAACTCAAGAATCCAATGTCAAAATTCCGACAGTAGGTTCGTGTCCCAGTTATTTCGATCGTTTCTCTTCCTTAAGCCTATAATTCTGTTTATACAAATGTAGAGCATAAGTGGCGGTTACATAGATCACTCGTGTGTCTCCTTTTAAGTATGGTTCAAGTATTAAATTCTGTGCTGTATTAATTGTATTTTAGATTGGTATATTCCCTCTTCTATATCTTTTCATTTTCATCAACATCTTCCTTTCTTACGTTTAGGATTACCCGCAGATTGGAAAACTCGTAAAATTCTAGCTTCAGCCAAGATCTTTCTACTAGGTTTTCTGAACCTGAATTTTGAAAGTACTATATCACGAGAAATGTGCTAACAAAAACAAAAAGTTAGCTGGAAGAGATGTTTAGGTTCCACTTGGGCCAAATCTCACCACAATAAAGACCCTATTCATTCATTTATCTCGTCCTTTTTCTGAGAACTTTCCGAGAGAAAACGCCCCGTGTCCGTAACCAATTCATCTCTTCCGGAAGCACTCGGAGGAACACTTTAACGGGAATTCCCCTCTGGACCTCTCCTGTGTGACCGGATGTCGCCACCATTTAATTCTCCAATCCACGTACTCCTCCCGTTGCATATCCCGCGAAGATAATGCATACTCGGCGCAATGGACTCGTTACGTTGCATTGGGAGGCTGCAGTGATTGCGTCATTCGAGAAGCCGCGTAACCGAAAGGTACGTCACTGAGGAAAGCTCTCAGGGTTCAACGCGCCCGATATGGATTTCATTCTTTGGGAGAGGGTAAAACTGAAATAAAAAAGAAGTTGCGTTTCTTTTGAAAACAGGCGACGAGCGGGACGGATACATTCTGCACGGAAACTGAGAGGACGCCCATTCGCTTCTCAGTATCACATAACTGGTCATCCATTTTCAACAGAATGCTGCACTTCTTGCGAGGACAATGAGAAGGTTATGCAAGTAAAGGTTTAATAGAAAACGCAACATTTCGCGGAAGTTTCTAATTACAGATTTACATTCAAATGTATCGCACAAATAATACATGCGCCTTGAAATCGTGCCTTTGTCGTAATATACCTTTTTTAATTTAATAATTTGAAAGACTTCGTGAAGAATAAATTTGCAGCGGACGTTCCCTAAGAAGTAGTCAAGCTCGGGAAAAATGGGCAAGAAAGTCTCATTAGCTTGAGGGAAAGGGTAAGGTATTAACTTTGATTCAAGAGCTTGTTCTTAAACATATTTAGCGAGCATTCCCTGAGGGTATTGGAGTCTAAGAAATATAGTAGATCCCTCTGGGTTAATGATCCATATTACCTTATATTCACTGATGAATGGAGCGATAGATATATCCATAACTTTACTCCTAAATTTTACATAGGTACATATTCTACGATTGGTCAGTTGAGGTTTTCCAATCAGAAAGTAAATAACCAAGCTATTTACAGGCAAATATGGCTGAATATAAAATTTCCCTTTTGCTAACTAAAACATTAAATAATTTCTGTTGCGTTTTTTTTTTTTTGCCTGTCTAGGGTGAAATTATTAATTTTTCCGAAACGAATTAGTTTAGATATTATCAAGCGCAAGAAGAGATCGTAGCATTTACAAAATTCAACTAAAATATTCTGTCACAATAACACAATACTTGGTAGTGAAAATGTACCTTCCACTTATTGCTAAGAAGAAGATTAGTTTTAGCTGACCGGTCCACTCAGAAGTTAGACTCCATACTTAACGGCAAAGCGAATAACCCGATACCCTTTAAACTGCCACCGCAAAAGCTCTCTTAAATCAAGGAGTCATGTGAGTGTTCATATAACCGTCTATGAGTGGCTCTTATTTTGCTTCTTTCATATCTTCATTCCTCAATGAAGGCTAGCAAGATAAGAATCTTTATCCATAACTTTCCGACACTCGAACTCCAAGCTCACCGCCTATAAATTCGCCTAAACGCACTTTGGGCTTAGACTGGAACCGTACCAGCTCTCTAACTTCAAGCGTTAAGACTTGATATTAAAATAAAGACGGAAAAGAATTATGAAACCATAATAATACACGAGGATTAATGAAATGCCAAGTACTCGAACGCAGAAAACACCTTCCGAGATTGTGTTCGAGGATACCCGAATAGATTTGCGATTATTATTAGGAACAGTTTATATTTATATAGACGTATAACTTCAGTTGGAAAACTTAATTGGTGGAAAAACCCGCCAGCCGTTACCGAAGAAACGAGGGTTTCCAGGAAATCCCAGCGGAAGAATATCGAGTCTATGAACACCCTTAAAGCTTTAACAGTCAAGCATATTATTGGCGTGGGCTTGAGAGGAAAGATAACTCTGGAGCGAGTTAGACACATTACGCTGCAGTAAAGGAGTCAATGTCTGCGCCCGCGCCTATTTCCGTAAGTCTCGAAATATATCTTAGGGGAAAAACATCATAAAATTCTGTCGATCATCAGTTTTCAACATCTTTTAGCGGAGCGTAAACTTGGAGGAAAATTAGCTGAGTGTGAAAAAAATACTGGGATGTATCTGAACTTCCGTATGTTTAAAGAGATGGGAAAACTTGAGAGAAACTTTAAAAGGTTCCTCAGTAGAGGTAAATGAATACAATTCTATATTGCTTTCTTGAAACACACCAATAGCCTATTCACTACGCACCTTACACCTTCCTATGTTTGAACACTTCTTTAGTTTCGAATATTCACGCGACTTTTCCTTCGTTACTTTTAACTCTTTAAATAATAAGATACTCAGCTTCAGGATGTCAATAAACGCACTCAGTCCACTTGATATATGTCATTCCCCGATGGACTTACGAATCAGCAACGCACTTCTTCCGACTATTTTAAATTTTTATTCATTTTTTCAATACATTCAGGGCCCAGAATTATAAGGTGAAATGGAATTTTAAGATATTTTAATTCTTACTGCCATACAGACGTAATATTTTGAAG
Organism: Ladona fulva; assembly: GCA_000376725.2. Classification (NCBI taxonomy): domain Eukaryota; kingdom Metazoa; phylum Arthropoda; class Insecta; order Odonata; family Libellulidae; genus Ladona; species Ladona fulva. The sequence goes on along the minus strand of KZ308150.1, from coordinate 1,883,016 downwards.
TTAAAATTGTACTCGTAAAAGGCATTTCCACTGAACTGAAGAAAATTAGAAAATTCAATGTTCACGTTGCGACCAGATTTTGATTTCAAATATTTTCTAAAATTCTAATATTAAAGTTAAAATACTGAGTGTACCGTTTTTACGTAGGTTGCAAATGCAACATGAGTATGCATTCACTATTTAGATTCCAGTAGGTGTGATAATATCGGTAGAAAACACAACGCGGAAGCTGAAACCGTTCCAAATACTGTGACAATTCGACTAAAAAGAGACCGTGCAAACGAACGTTTGAGCTAACGATATTTTACCCGATTTTTGGAATCGGATGAGAACTATAGTAGATTGGAGAATGTACGAGCACGTATGCGTAAAAACTCAGAAATTACCCGCGAAAAATGTGTAATAGAATCACTCGCTTACAAGTAAAAAAAATTATTTTTTCGGCATTGTTTACCTCTATTTTAGGATTTGTCAATTTAAAGGAAACAGCTTGCTGGTTAAAGAGGGTTTCGGATAGGGAAAACGATTGCCAAATTACCTTCGGTAGGCTGATAAATGATGATGATGATAAAAATACGTCTTTATTGAAGGGCGGGATTGAGATTTCTTAGTCCCTTCTTACAACTAAGCCTTTGTAATTGTGAACATTTAAAAGATAGAGATATATTTTGGGAGGTACACAAAAGAAAATTCAGAAAAAATGAAATATTATGTAGGTTTAAAAATACCTAAGTCTGAATTTGGGGGGGAGGGGGGAAGAATAAAACCCAGCAGAAATACGCCCACGAGGAGGAGGATGTAAAAGCATGCGAAGCTCTACCAACAGTAGCAACTAAAAGTTAATAAGAAACCATGGATATAAGAAAAGAATGTTGTGAAGATGTTGAATTTACATAAAATAAAATGAATAAAACTAACAAACAAAATGAAGTAACAAGGAAAAAAGAAACATTGAAACATATATTACTGCATAGTCGAAAAAATTACACGTCTCTTATCAACTAGTTCTTGAACACATAGACAGTAAGCCATAGCCAATGTTCGCTTTGGAATCGCTCTTTTCATACTCTATAATGACTATTATCCTACTTCTTCGTTCGGACCAACGAAATTAATTTCTTTTACGCTGGCAAAAGTGGTGAGGTAAGACCAACGATTGGTTTGCAATGGCAGTCTTACGCAGGATAGCAACGTTGTAGAGGCTTTGATGAGGCATTCATATAATTTAGTGAGAGGGGCGGATACAGAGAGGCACCGAATGCGCAGCCGAAGTTGCCGAGCGCACACCGCTGAAAATATTATTTTTCGTAATAGTTCAATCTATGCGCAAAGCTTTGCTAATTTTTTCTCCAAATCGATTAGAAGACCACTACTATAGTTGCAATTCAAGTCAGTTCCGGTAAAAATCTAGGAAATACGAGAGGCCCAAACGTTCACCAAAAGTTTCTGAAATTATATTCACGGACTCAGGTACTGTCAAATGCCAATGAGTCGTGTACATTTTTTGTGAGTCGGTACGGAAGCCACTTTATTGTAATCGGATGCGTTCGTTGTTGCTAACCGTTTTTCATTGTTGTGTCTACTTATGTTTACATTCTTTGAGGAGAGTATCAGTTCCCTATGTCGTCGATGGTCAGAGTAACTTCTAAGCAGAGCATATTCGAGGCGTAGTAGGAAAGACAAACGGGATGCAAAGGTTAGCCAGTAGGTTCCGAGGGGATGTTCATCGAGAGTAAAGGAAATAGAGTATTTTTCCCTAATCCGACCTCTCCTCGAGTATTGATGTGCAATTTGGGATCCTCACGAAGTAGGAATAGTCTCCGATCTTGCGATGGTTCAACGTAGAGCGGCTAGGTTTGTCAAGGGAGGTTTTAGATTCGAGAGTAATTTTTCGGCTATCATAGAATCCCTCGGGTGGACTTCGCTTAGGGACAGAATACTTGATTACCGACGTAAGCTATTCAAAAAGTTTATCACTACAGATCTCATCGACGAGATAGCTGATATTGTTTTCCAGTTAGCAACGTGAGCGAGAGAATACTAAGAGGCGATTCAGGGAAGTGATTGCCAGGACGGATAGTTACTTCTGGTTGTTTTTCGCTCGTAGTATTAGAGAAGCTAAAAGCAGTTAGGTGTGATAGGATTATCGGTGTTTTCACACCCCATGCCACGCGCCATTGGCGGCTTAGGATGTTGAATATCTCCCGCTCATACATGAAAACGGGTAAGGGTGATATTGCGCAAGATGGTGCGCACCCAGGAAAACTCCCAACAAATAATGGACTTCTTCCTTGGAATTTCTCCCGTTTTTGTTTACTGTTCATTTGATGCTCAATTCTATAGTTTGGCAACCTCGACAAAATTACCAAACCAGATCAATAGGGCAGGATTTACCGGCAACGTGGAATGAAGCGTTGGCGTGGTCACTATTTACGATGATAACTTAACCTACTCTGAACAACTGGTTAACTAAAAGAGATGGCGTTGAAAAATTTAGTCTTGAAACGCCCTCAAAATTCGTAAACAACGTTTAAAGCCCTCTTTATGACCAGAGTCCTGCGCTGTAATTAACCTGTCGAGAGTGCTAAAGAGTCGCAAAAGCGAGTGCTAATAGACTTGCGCAGGAATTTTGCGCCCAAACACTTAACGAACAGCCTTTTGTTTCGTCGCCCAAGGAGACACTTAACGCTTTAATACCTTTTCATAGTGACCCACGTAAATTAAACGGAGAGCGCGCGGGTGTCGCCGAGGCCGATTCAGGCTCATCCGGCGGGTTTTCACGCGTCTTTCGTCTCATTCATTTGTTGGAAAACGGCGTAAAACGCTGAGAGACAGCATTAAGAAGCTAGAGGGCTATCCAGAGAGTCTGCAACGCTGGTGAATGAGCCACAATAGTGAATTCAAGGTCCCGTAAAAATGGACATTGGAAGTGGAGGATTTTAAAGTAAGCCAAGAGATAGAGAAGCTTTATACGACGTATTTAATCTTATAAAACAAACAGATCTAAAGTAAACAAGCAGACATATTCAGGATATCTTTAATATAAAGAGGCTATTTATAAAAAACGTCTTTCTTGGGCGAAATTGGAATTAGAGAGTCCCATCTTCCATTAAATGCTTGTCAAATTAATACACAGATACGAAATATAACCTGATGTAAGATATTAAAATACAGTATATGTAGAATTTTAACAAACTAAGTTGAAGATGAGAATCCCTAGAAGTTAGAAGATTTCAACAAAGGACTAATTTACTGGACTACGTTAGAGAAAGCCCGTTCAGAGATGAACTAGCCGATAAAATGCGTTCACCATGCTATATAGGCCGTTCCGATACTGCGAGAAAGATCAGGGAAATAGATGCTAGAACCAATCGATTCAAGAACATCTTTTTTCCGCGAACGATATACGAAAGTAATCGATTAGGGAAATAGATTCTTGGTTCATGCACCCCCTGCCAGATGCCGAAAGGCGGCTTGCAGGGTACTAACATAGACACAGGCATAGACAAATAGAAATAGAAGAAGGAAAGAAGAAGATACTTTTGTGGAGGAAGAAAACTATGATTTTCTTTACTAGAGGAAAAAACTGTATTCACTGTAGGAAAATATTCATAAAGAGAAAGGGGGGTGAGCCTGCGAAAATTGAAAGAGATAGTGATAGAAAGAGATTACATAACAGATTGAAAAATTACAAAAGGTATAGTCGTATACATCAAGTATCAGAACAACTACTTTTTGTCATTGAGAGTTTAAATTGACTTTATTGGTCGAGTTTTGACCTGGTTGGAACCAGTGAACATGATGATGAATGTATATCAAACAAAAAAACAAAACAATTGGTCTGTAACCGAATTCGTCACCTCTATTGGTTTGACCGGGTCTCAGGGTTTCAGAAAGCTCCTCCGGGAGAGAGAATAACGTTTCCGGGTCGATATTGATACTTATTCAATTAGGTAATCAATTTTTGATAGCAAAAACGAAAAATTTGTAAGCGTTCAATACACAAAATAGATAATAAACGTAGGGGAACGAAACCTGCACTAAAAGCTCCTTCTTAGGGGTGGGCCAAGGGAAAATGTCAGGGCTGAAAGTGGAAACCTCTTAATGAAAATTTGGAGTGGGTGCCCTGTTGGTACCGAATGTCTGCGAATGGTTTGGAACTTCACAACTGAGGGTTGAATAAATGAATTTACTACTTTAATTAGAAGGGAATTTAGTACTTAATTTAATTTTACTAATTAAGTTGCTGAGCAGCTATGCAAGATTGGATGAAAAACTGCGAAAAACAGAGCATGCTTACATCACAACTATTCTGATAGTAGACTTCTAAAATATTTGTGAATTTCAAACTTGATATCGAGCAATATTAAAGTTAATGTTGTGATTATATAGTAAATAAAACAGCAGCTTGTAGCGCTTATCGCCATCAAACCGAAAGAAAATAGTGTACACCCTTTTATCGTACCGATATTTTCGACAATATATCTTCCTTCAAAAGAAGCGATAAATAAAGCCTTAAAAGGATGAAGAGTAGAAGAAGTTGAAAAAATTGACGGAGTTGACTGGAAGTGAAATAAAATTTGATTTTAAGCTTTTCTTTGATAGGGCGCCATAACACAATGGAATATCCACTCCAAAAGGCATATTTCGTTTGAAATATGATTATTATGACCGTCTAAACTAGTTATACAGTGTAGTACACCAAGTAGCTTGAAGCAGTTTGCGAGGATGGCATTAAATAAAATTGAGATTGGTTCAATGAATATGCGACGAGTTAAAATTTCAGCCGAGTGCTTCCAGCTTTACTTTCAGAACAAAAATAAACGAGAACGTTTTAATCCTACCCAAAAGGTTCTGAGCTTCCCTCATAACATTTTCTAAACGACAGCTTATCATTTTATTAGAGTATCAGGATCCCATTCCAATGGCACATAACTCAAAACATGGAAAAAGATCTTCTTGTCCTAAAATTTACTCGTCGTTGCTTTAGCTATCTTTGTTAGTTGTTTTCTTAAAAGGTTTTCGTTAACAAGAAATATCGCCTCAATTGCAAGAGGAACTTAGGCGTATTTAAATAGCTACCTTCTGACTGAGTCCAAACACAGCGATCCAAACTTATTCTCAGCGAGAACGACAATTGCTATTCCCTTGACTTTTACAGAGGATGATCATTTATTACTAGTTTAGTTTTTAACTGGTTTGTTGTTTTTTGTTCTAGTTCTTTATGTTGAAATTACAACAGTAAATTTTGTAAAGGTTTGAACTCGGAGGTGAAGAAAGATTACAAAAAACTTTCAAACTCGAAAGTGACAAGTTCAGAGAGATTTACTGTCAAATATGCAATCGCCTCTTATTTCTTAAAAATTTTCTTAAAAATGTACTCATATGTCAAAAGAACAGGCACTAAAATATAGAGGAATGGCTAATAAAAATTCAGACGGAAAGGAAGTTTCCAGTGATTAACACAAAAGGAGTTTAATATTTCACTAAAATAATCGTCAAGGCCGTTATTTATTCATGATTTCGAATTTGATACTACCAGTATCCTTCTAGGTGTATATCAGAACAGTAATCCAGAGACTAACATATGACACTCAAATTCTTAAAAGGTCAATCTTATGTATGTAAGATCCCAGAATCAACATGTCGGGATTTATTATGCGCCACATGTAATATGCAACATATGCGCAGAGTTAAGAGAAAATATGAACACAACATAGCTTGTTTCAGTGCACCGCCCATAGTCAGTTATGGCTTCAAAAGAATGGTTACGAATAAATCCCACTTAAGTGGGTTCCTAAATAAACGTGAAGTGGGAAGGGGATACTTGAAGGAAACCCATAACAATGGGAACGAAACACTTGGTACATTCCTACAGAATAGTAAATTTAATGCAACATGAAAAAGCCTAGCAGGAGATTCCGTTTCAATTCGTTGGCTTTCTTTGTTAACAACATCCAGTGATTTCATAATTGGCCGAAATAGATCGTGTGTCTATTCTTCGCGAGAACGTACCACATATGATAGATAAATATTTTTGCAAAAAGGTTTCTCGGGTTTCCAACCAGGTGAGTTCAGGTAACATTGCAGTTGCCAACGTTTCGATGACAAACTCTGTCGTCTTCCTCAGAGCAGCCCTGAGGAAGATGGCAGAGTTTGTCATCGAAACGTTAGCAACTGCAATGTTACCTGAACTCACCTGGTTGGAAACCCGAGAAACCTTTTTGCAAGCTATCCACCAGGAAAGCCTTAGATCACTATAAATATTTTACCCAACAAACATAGAATTCACGCAAAACGATGCTAATATCACGTAATCACCAGTTTCTTCTTTTAAAAAAATTCAGAAGAGTAAATTCGCTTCAAGTTCAATTTTTGAAATGTTACCTCGTGAAAAGCCGAGAAAAGAATGAAAAATCGTCCGTAGTATAGGAAAATAGACGAATTGGTAGTGTGTTGAAAGCGGTCGCGGTTTCGATTCCCCGTAGGGGCCAACATTTATCGCTACTCACCCAATATTGCGATGAATAGGGGTAGCTATTTGAAGTAAGAGGTAGCGAGTCCGGTCCCGAAAAGCCAAATGCGGCTGCGTGGGTGTCGATGCGCTGACACTACTTTAAATGCCGCCTGCCTAGGCCATTTTCCTCAAAGGGACGATGCGTTAGGACACGACTTGACTACTCCAAGTAGCAAATCGATACGACTAGACTTGTGACATGGCTAGTAAAACCAGGATAAGAACCGACAAAAGTACATCATACACACTTAAGCTAAAAAATTAAAAATAAATAATTCCTCCCTCCTCGTCCCACTTCCTTTCCCCTACCCTTTGCGTGCGGGAGCGAAAATGCGCACGTATTTTTCAATTTCATTCCTGATGAAACGAAGTTGCTGGCGTTACTGGGAGAATTTCTTTGTAAGCACTGTAATTTATTTTCATTATTTTTTGGCTCCCAACTATGAGTTGACTGAATCGCTCTTGTATCGGATAAGATTCTTCTTTATCAGTTTCTCGTAGAGAGAATAAAGAAGTAGCTTTACGTAGGCCATTATTCTTGGAGATTTTTTTTTAAGCCTCATTGTTTCTTTTTCCAGGAATGTGCTCCAAAACTCCTCGAGACGTATTCTTTTGCTCCTTTTTTCCGTTCCACCTCTTGGCACCCGTTCTTCCTCCGCAACGACCACTCACCGTAGGAATATTTTTTTCGAACTCTCACCAAATGATGGAAAAGGGGTAAAATAGTGGCCAATTCATGGAAAGGGGCAACCGCTGAGTTTGCTTTTTGAAGCATGGATTCCTCATAAATTGCAGAAAATATACCTACAATATTATTTTATAAGAACAGCCCCTGAGGAGGCTAATTGGAGCGTATAATTGTGTAACATTTAGGCATGCTTTTTTGCCAAATGACGTTCCCTAAGATTAATTAAGGAGAAGTATCAATGAGGATCCATTGCAGTTGTAAAAACAGCAAGGTCGCCCTTGATCTTGAGCGATCTGTTCCGGAATTGCAGAGAGCACTTTGGTGAAAATCTCGTGATTCGTGGGAATTCTGTGTCTCGGAATTACAAATAAATTGCCCAGTCTCTCCAAAAGGAGGCTTTTGATAACTCTATTTCTTTGAGTTTTCAAAAGGATCTGATGTCATGGTCGATGCTCTGCAAATCACTCATCTTATCACAGTTTTGTTTTTTCTGATTTTTCGCTGGAAATGTAGGTCACCCGGGCTTCGAAGTGGATGCTAAATTTGAAAAAACGTTGCGATTCCTATACGTAAATAGGAAATAATGGGAAATAGGAGGAAGAAATTTATCAATATTTAAAAGAACCAAACCAGAAACCCAGATTGGTTTAAAAACATACACTATTTCAAAAATTAAATATTCAGGTTCATATATTTTACACATATGCCTGCATATGTGTAAAATATTCGGTCGTAAGAAATCACACTGGATCTGATCTAGACAATTTTCTCTTTTTAATTAGTTAAACTGCGTACTGCAACATCGGAATATATGAAGAAGAGTCAATGGGACTTCAAAGGCCCGGGTGCCGAAATCATACACATGCTATGATTTTAATTTCGACAGTGTTTATGATACAGTTAATCGTTACTTATACTAATTCAACAGAACATTATCATCTTAAATACATAACAGATAACTTCAATCATCTTCTTTTCGCAAAATTGACGTATTCCAAACTTCCAAAATTCCAGAGTACTACATAAACGCCACTTCCAATCGACAGTTGTTAAAGAAGAGAAACTTCAAATGTCCCAGATATGAATGCTGAACGCAGGTCGCGCATTAATCAACCGTGAAACATGAATTGATGTTTCACGCGTCATCCTACGAGCACCGATCTTATAAGCACAGATTATGGACTATTTACAAAGTACTTAGATATTTATACATTCTATTGGTTTTTTTTATCTCATTTGCTACCACTGTGAAGAATGCAAAAACTAAATACTAAAAATTTTCCCACATGAAAATATCACAGCGCATCCAATAATCGTTCCGTCGTTAACCTTAATTAAGGTCCTCAATCACTTTTTTAAACTCTTTCTCTGTTCATGATGATTTCGATGATGTTGACCACAACATTGACCAGTAGATTTAATTGTTTTTAATTATACTCAAAACTTTTTACTGCATTGTATCACAACTCTCCATTTTATATATATTTATATGTCACCTTTTATCCAAATATCTTTGTCCTTTTTTACCTAAGCATTATGAACACTTTAATGAGCTTTATCAGTTGAAATGAGCAGAACTTGTTACCAGTGGTGAATCTTTTAATTTCCGTTATTTTATCTTCACTTTAAAACTTTTATAGCTGTTCTCATACTGAACTGCTTCTTAACCTAATTATTTACATTTCTATTTATTTATGTAATAATGTATCATTTTTGTTTGTCTTGGAGATCTGATTTAGCCAACGTTTTCCTTAAAACTTAGTTAATTATCAATAAGTGTCGTAGGTATATCATCCCCTTTTTGTAAGTGTTTTCTTCTTTTTTTTACCTTTTCCAAAGTTAATAATCTTGGTTTTTGAATCCACAAAGTAGTTTTCTTTAGGGCAATTTTTTCAAACTATCTGTTTAAGATTTCAAATGACTAAGGGTTAGACATAAAAAGAGTCTTCTCAATCTCACCCTAATAAAGTCATATTTTTATTGTCTTTACTCCTGTCAATTCCCTGTCAATTTAATCCCGGTAAAGAAGTGCATAGTACTACCACATAAATTCATCTATCGAGATATGTCGCGAAATAGACACTTATTTTTTGGTATAACAACTCATTACTTAGCTTATGGACTCTCGCTGGAATTAGGAGATGGGAAATTGCTAAATCGTTAAGTTTACATCATGAGTAGTAAGTCAGTCATATTCATTAAATAAATATCATTATATTATAAACACTGAAGCATACGTCAATAGTTGTGCTATTCGTTGGCTAAATTGCCAATATTCTATCTAACACTACCAACAAAAAGCATTTAAATACCCACTCCATAATGTATATTACAATAAATTAAAAGCAATCATAATGAATTAACCCAATATAAGAGCCGGATTTTTTTATGATAATCCAAAAAAGCCTTGAAGACCGGATTATTAGATTAATGATTAAAATAAACTTTCAGAATTGAATGGGAGGGCAAATATTTGAATGTGATCAAAAGTTCCGCAGGAGTTAACTAAATTTGTGACTTCATCATAAAATGTAATCAGCGGATAAAATTAAATTTGAAACTTGAAAGGCATTCAAATTGATTCACACTAAAACCAATTCCGTGGAAATTAACGAAAGGGACGGAACAATATATCCAATGATAAATCCCACAATACAGTCATAAAAATAGACACAGCTGACAGCCGTTTATATTTACATTACCAAACCTTCGGCATAAATCAGGTGTCCTCATTAGCGAGCCACCCATCTGATTTACAACCGCAATTATTTCTTGCTCCATATAATTAGAATTATCTAGCGGAACTGATTTCTTCACTCTCAAGTCCGCTCCCACTCATTTTTACGCGGAAAATATTTGCTTCCCCGAATCGAGCCAACTTGGGCTCCTGTCACCTCCAAATCTAGCATATGCTAATAGGCGAATTAATTTTCCGCAAAATTTACGTGAAAAAAAACTCCAAAGAGGCTGAATTTACCTTGAAAAAGTTTTAATAAGCCTCCACAGCGTAGCAAATACCGTGGTCTTTGGCTAAAGCTCCGAGGGAGATGCAGGAAAAATACGCATCCCACGCTATCGAAAGCGAGGGAAAATTCGCTCCGCCCACAGAAGAAAATACCATTTTTTCACTTCCCAGTCACCCTCTTTGAGTCAGAAATACTTCCCTTAAAATGATTACGAAGGACGAGAAAATCAAATCACCTTCAAAGTAAATCCTTCTACCTATTCATGCATGATTCGTGGGAGGAAGTCTGATGAAGACTGAAAGGGTTATTTAAAATTTTCGATGATAAGTTTCAAGAGGAATTGGAAGAAGAAATTTACGACATCTATTTTGAGACAGTCGGGATAGAGGAGTCTCATGTCAGTTATTTCAGCGAAATTTGGTTTGATTAGGTGCTAAGAAAATTTGATGAGGCATTCATATAGACGAAAAACTCCATACTCAATCACTAAAATACGATAATGACGACCCGGGTTTCGCAGGGGACGCTGCATTTTCAGGTGATGATGACCTTATCTTATTTAGTGGTTACGTAAAGCCGTCATTATGGAGTTTTGAGTCTCTCACTACCACAAAGTTAAGCCTGAACACATAAGTGATATTCACATGGATTGCGTTTCGCCGATTCTTTGGGATTTACAGTAATTTCTTAAAAATAAAATGTTGGAATTAAAAAAAAATATATATTTAATATTTGTGTATAACGAACAAATATCCAGTCATTCAGCAGGTTGAAGCCGAAAAAGAACTGAATGGATATTTTTATTAATACCAAAATACATCAAACACAGATTAAAAGAACTGAATAAATATTTTGATTAATGCCAAAATACATCACACAGATTTAAACGTACTGAAGCTGTCATATTTTTATGTTTAATTGGGGAAAATATGTGTGGACTAATTCAAGTATATTTTTTCGATATGCAGGAGGGTTAAAAATTGAACTCAAATATTGAAAATTAAATTAAACCACAAGCTGTAATTTTTAAGCCATATATCTGTCAGTAATATTTTTCGAGTATTAATGCGTTTCTTAATAAATATTAAGAATGTTCGTCTAGCTAGACTAGACTCTCAAGCTTGGAAACTGTTATCTCCTAATGTGTGGTTACAATCCAAGCGCCGACGATTAAAAAAATGCAAAGGTGACGAAAATTCAATAGATAACGAAATAATTAGTGATCAACTGGTTTTCTTTACATTACCAGCAGTGAAGTGACTAGATTGAAAATATCGTTTTGAATTGTCATAGGCGGATTTTAGGATGTTTGGGGTATTCTTTGAGTTTTGGTTTATTGATTGTATATTGATGTTTATTGATTGACTGAGTATAATCTCACTAGCACTATATAACCATCTATATAAATAAGATACTAATTCATTCTTTAAGCCTTCAAGACAGCGTCAAACAAAATGATCTCCTATAGCTAATAATCCTCTTATTTAATAGCCTAAAATCGGAATGTCAAGATTTATAGTGTTTAGATTCGGCTATCTTGGATACATTTACAGTTATGGCAATACTCGATAATTATTTAATTTAAAGTGAAAACGAAACAATGAATAATATGTTAAAAATTTTAAACAGAGGCATTTATCAAACCCCATTTAAGAATTAAAAAAAAACAAAGGATTTTCTGAATAAAATCCGCTAAATCCACTATTATACCCCGAAAAGGGGTACACATCTGGTCACCTTAGCCTACAGCATATAAATCAATGAGCCTTGCGCGACACGAGCAAACACTTTAATAATCAATATAGAGCGCTGAAAATCACTCGAGAGGGTAGAAAATTAATAAAGCGTGATCAAAGACAAGTGCGGCAGGGGAAAGTGCCCAGAAGGACTTAATGACATCCTGCATGGGACTCATCGGGCGCCCAGCGGACGATTGAGGAAGAGTGGATCATGAGAGATATTAGGGCAAAAATCAAAAGGGAATACCGAATGAGGGCTACGAGGGGCGGGGGTGGTGTTTTTCTGGGTTATGCCTTTGGAAGGGGGAGGAAGGAAGAGATGGGAGTGGTTCGTCCGACTGAATCACGGCTTATTGCGACAAATTACTCGCTGACACCTTCCTCGCGCGTGAAATGGGTTTGATACGGGATCAGAGAGCGGTGGGAAATCAAAGGACTGATAAAGTATGCAGGGCACGAGGAGGGCGGATTCGGACGACTGAGACTGACACATGAACTGACGTGTCCGACTCTCTCACGTCCTCTTTAGCCGCCGAGATCACTTCTTAGCTCACCCAAAGATCTCCTCTAGCGCTTACGTGAAGTATAGTTTTGTATTCTTCATGCGATTCTTAAAGTTGGAAGAAGAAAATAGGTCATCGAAAGACCGAATTTTAGCAATTCGAAAACGGGACTCAACGAGACATGCTGTTTTCGAACAAATCCGATATTGCTTTGATATGGGTGTTACGCTGTGTGAAGGAATTTGGGCCATCTTGTGGACAGTAATTTTATCATAAGGTGAAAGAAATTTGTTCTTGTGATTACATTGTGATGTGCGGCATACGTTCTTCAGCCATAATTCGTTTCCATTTCCTATACAGGGATAATTTATTTCTTTAACACAAGTGATTTAAATTTTGTTACACTGGTTACAGACGTAAGTTTATAAGTTTTTCTGTTGTTGTTCTGTTAGAAGAAGGATGCGAAAGTTTAATTTACAAACAAGTTCCTTTTTAATCGAAAAAATACCGTTCAAATATTTCTGCCATTAAACGTTTTCATAAAAAGGTAATGTTAAATGTTACATAATATGATTTAGTCCTCCTGATGCTTTCATGTTTATAATGCGGAATCAATAAAAATATCTATTAAATGAAATATTACATTTATTTTATTCAACGGTTAACTTTTTATGTCAATGAGACCAAACATACGTACTTCACGTCCGACTACTTACGTACTTCAAAATCGACAATTTTAGCACGAATAATTGCAAATTGTTTGTAAAGAAACTAAGGATGGAAAGTAATCCATTGAAATTTGAATGAATACTAAATATGTTATTTAAATATTACGCGATAAATATGAGAAAGAATTGTAATGTTACAGCACTCTAACAGGTGTAATTCAAGCTGTTGTTTGTTTGATTTCTATTATTTTTATAAGTTACCATAGGTGATGACGCCTGACAAAAATTTGTGTTATACAGCTAAATGTTAACATCACCTTATCTAGGATGAAGAGGCCTTACAGATAAGATTGTACCACACTATGTCTCACACACTGTGCCTCTAGCAAGTCGGCTAACCAACAATTCAACTGAATGTAAAGACCGCAGTTGGTAAACATCTGTGTATTAGAGGTTTAATGCAATCCGTAAACAGTTTCGGCAGATGGAATTCGAGTTTGGATGTACAACGGGAAGTTTGCGGATTACCGATTTCTAGGAAAGCCATCAGTGTGATGGATGAGAAGTAATATTCGGCTCTAAATAAAAATTTTAAGACAATTCACGTTTTAACAAGTTCATTTAAACGTTCAAACATTGACAACATGGTTATAAAACTTCTTATGAAATATGTAAGTTATATTAAAATATAAGATCGTGACTATGAATCTTGATATTGCTTTGACGGATCCAATTTCAGACAAGTTTCAAAAATACTGGCACCACAGACTAAATATAACGCAAATGTGAGCTTTACCCACTTATGGAGAGGGGTTTCTGGTCTAAATTTTGTCACATCACAATTCACCTGGAAAGTCTAATTGTGTTTTACTGCAAAACCTAAAATATGGAAAGCAACGCAGCAACTAGCAACACTAAATATTTATTAAAGGAATTTGAAATTTCATCTTGCTTTACATTATATGGCAGAACGAAAGAAGATGCAAAATGTAGCACAATGATTTTCAGCAGAGCAAGTTCATAAAGCAATACTGTACAGCAAAATTCAGTACAGCTGGTCTTCCTTATCTATCGATTCTATTATAAACTGAATGTATTCATTTACAGCAGTTCTTAAATTAAAATGATTTTTAAAAATAATGTTTAAACATTAGAAATAAGCACTATTGAATTTTTCAGAATACATTACCGATTTTCAATATCTCGTCACAAAAAATCTGCAGAAAATGTTGCAGCCGATGGAGTAAGTGACAATATGGTCAAAATGACTGGAATAAATTGAGTAAATTAATAAGAAGGAAAGGTATAATTTGAATTAGTAATTTACACCGCACTTCCTTTAGTACGAAGGACGTGGAGGCCTAAGTGGGTCGCAATATAGATTCAGTCGACACGCCACGGAAACCATATTTGCATGCTATTTCCCTTTTAAGGACTTCCTCGGCCACTCTAACGAATTTAAAGGCGAGGAAGACTTTAATGCCGCAAGGTTGCGAATAATTCATAAAAAAAGGGAAAATGGAATTTGCTCCACTGACACGAATTTATGGACTAATTGTAAGATTTAAAAACGGAAGGCTGAAAATTGCCGTCATTTGTGAAATGACTACCTAATCTTATGTTAGAGACCTCACGTCTTTTTTTCTTCTCGACTTCTTGCATTGATTTTTTAACAAGTAGAGTGGGAGAAAATGGAAAAGAGATATGAATTCTATGTTAATGATTGTTTTTACGAAATGCAATCTCAAGAGAAATTATCAAAATTTAAAAAATTAACCTCATCAACATCTTTACTGGTGTTTCACTAAGACAATATCTACATTTTTATCGAAGGACAATTTAAGTCAAGTAATCGAACCGGTGAGAAATTTACCAAAATAAATTTCCGATCAACTAAATTTTCAAGAATTTTTTCATTTTTTCAGCATGTGTATCTATTCATTTATTCAGCATGTGTATTATTCAGCATGTGTATATATTTATTCAGCATGTGCATCATCTGCTAAATTGTTTATAGTATTTAGAGGAAATTAAGTATATTTTACTGTCTTATTTTTAATTGATTAAACTTATTGTGCAAGCTTGAGGGCTTTCTGCCATTTCTTATCACCTCTGATGTGTCTTCTGTTATTTTTCGAACCCCACTTTTCCTCTTTAAACCATGTAATCAAACCTATGTATATTGTAGCATCAAAGAAATTTTGGTCGATTAAGTGTTTAAAATAGCTACATGAAACATTGTACTTGGAATAAACATTTAGACCGTTTTTGAAAGTGATCTGAAGGTCTTAATTTACACTAAGTCCGCTCTAAGAAGCTCTCGTATTAGATGAATTGGATTTGGAGTGAATTTTGAATACAGTAAGTTGCAAATGTAGTAAAGTCCGGTCAATTAAACTTTTTACAGTGTATCTTTATATGCAACACCTCTTTACATCTTGGTTTAACTCGTAGTAAGTCCTATAAGTGTGACGTAAGGCGATAAGCGATGAGAAACGCATTCTTCACATGCTTGAATTCAGAGAAAGAAATGACAGAGAAAAAGTCTCCCATAGCCGCGACTCAAATCTGGATCTCCAATTGCCGGTTGGTTGCTCTGACCATTAAGCTACCACGATCAAACAATCCCTCCTTCAATGTCTGTAGCTATGATGGAATGCTCCGGAAAAGTGGCTCCACTCCTGACCGTGGTACATACGTTCACCACGATACTCGGCTGCGGCTGTATCAGTTGAGGAGGCACGCGGAGTAAATCCTGTGATGGGACCACGTCAAAGATGCCACCTCACCATCGTAGCGGACTTTCTAAAGGCCGAATACTAGTCCCTGATAACTTACCACCCTCTTCAAACGATCCAAAAATCTCTCTATCACTATCTTCCTAACTATAAGTTACTAAAATTCAATTTTTGTACTACTTATGTAATGCTTACATTTACGGCGCTGTTTAATGTTAAATGTTGTTATGTAATGCTATTTGTATATTTACGCTTATTTTTCCAAACGTGTATTTTTCTTTTGTAATATTTCATTTATGTGTTTTCTCCATATGCACTTTTAATATTCTTTTCTCTTCTTATTATATAAAGTTACAATATTCTTATTAATCAGTGTTTTATTACTTAATTTCTTTTATAATTCTTTCTGTTGCGTTTTCGCGAGTTTTTTTCTCCTTCTCTGAGAGTGTTTTCCGTCAAAGTGTTTGTTTTTTCTTTGTTAACCTTCAGTTGCAAAGATTTTCTCCCGCATTCAATTTTTTTCTTCTAATTCTGTATAGAATGCAACAACATATGTTAAGTGGAAGAGGTGTCCACTTGGGCCTAACCTAGCCAATAAAGGGACAACCTCTCTATCTAAAACCCTAGCAAAAGTATATTTACTCAAAAATATGCTTCCTCTACATTAACCTATCAATATTAATCTATGTATATCAACAGATCATCATTAGTACTATTAATGCAGTTAAAAGTACGTCGACAGCTGAGGTCAATTCGCACGTAGGCCCCCACCGGAAAACCATCATCAGTTAATTAAGTCAGTATCGAACACCTATTTCTCCTGCCCCTACATTTCTAACATACTCGTACTTCAACCTAATTCCTGTGACTGCATTACCAGCGACAAAAGAATACAATTGCTTTTTTCGTAGAAATTTCGACTATCGTAGGATACGTTCGACTCGAAATTGAATCTGCTTAACTCTCTCTGCGATCAACTCCCGAAATGTCGGTCTCTTATCCTACCTTAACACGAAAACATAGACTTACGGTTACTTACTTGCCCCATCAAAAGCAAAACATTCTGGAGAACGACGAATCTTCTTGCTGGAGAAAACATCTCATAGATAGCCATGATAATAATTCTAGCCCTTTCGGGTGTATCTTTATGCACACTCATATTCAAATCTTTGGTCAGAGCGCCCCAAATTGATCACCCTCCTTGTGACTTGATAATCTCCTCTGCGGAGGAAATTGCTCCTATAAGGGAGTAACATCAGGCCTTCCCTGGTTTATTCTGTAATCCCACTACTTGAGAGATGGAGTAACCAAATGGCCGAACACGATTACTGGTGGACGAATTTGTTTTATCTACACCTAGTTCCTCAAATAATACTGCACGAGAATTTCAAGTTCATATTTGAAACAAATAAGAAAATTTTATCTGTATAATCCTAGATCAATTTTTTTCAAACGAACTGGTTCCGATGTCACCTATCAGTATTTATCCGAGCAAAGTTATTTCCAGGATTTTGGGTTGTGAAAAATTTCAATCCCCACATTGACTTATCTCCAGGAAAGGTCTCCGTCGTTGGATTACTTGAAATGGAGTTCTTTTGGAGGACTAGAAAAAAGTAACCCTCCGATACTATCGCGTCCTCCAGAGCCGAATTAAAAAGACGGAACCCTTTTACACTTCCGGTGCAATCTCTCCCTATCCCATTTCGTCCTAAGCGAGGGCTCCCTCGGTGGGGCAATGCGAGTAGATTGCGATTCCCTCCTTCCGAGGGATTGCGCACGAGGATGAGATTGGACACCCTTGACGAAAAGGAATGTTTTGTGAGCACAAAAGAGAGGGAGACTGCAGGATTTTTAGGGAGGCGAGAATGGCTTCCGTCTTTGCGAATCGGGTCCCCAAAATAGGTGCTCCCCGCAGAGGAGGAAGGAGATGAGGCAGAACTCTCAAGAAATGAATACGGTGCGTAGAAAGGAGAGAGAAGCGAGGCTAAGTTAACAATACTTGAGGACTTAGGTGCGACGCTGGTGCGAGGCCGCAAAAGGGCAAATCAAAAGAGAAGGAAGAATGGCTTCAAATATTTATTTCTGTTTGCCATAACCTTCAAACTGTTTCAAATTAATATGACGTGGGCAATTTACCATACTGAATGATCCAAATTTTATTTTAGTGATTCTATTAACTTTATTGTGTAACTTCGTCTCACAGTCAAATCTGTAGAGTTTTGGCATTGAATCCTCGTAAGAGAAATCATTATTATATATGAATCTGTATGTCCTTAAAACACAAGAGATAGGTTTAGTAAAGACTGATTGATGCGCTAATGTGGACTAAAAGATAAGATGCCTGTCAAGAAAGAAATTAGTGTTTTGAGTTCATGCGAATGCATGAACAGAACAGAAAGCAAAATAATTTGGTGTAGTACAGTACTACAATACTAATGGTAATATACTATAGTAATATAATGCAGTAATGTACAGTCCCCCGCTAAAAAAAGTTAATACCCTCTCGTGTTACTTTTCTGTTTAGCGGGAAATCTAAGATTAGGGATAAATATATCGAGGAAAGTACTAACAATAAGTGGAAAAGAAGACCAAAGAAATGCTCGCTAAATGTGGCGAACGATATGCTGAAGATGAAAGACGTACAGAGTTTAAAGAATTGAAGGGAGTTTACTGTAAGATGTGAGAACTAGACAGCGGGGAAGGATTTAAGATTAGGAAATTATAGAGTAGTGCTGAAAATAAAAGAGGCATTTAACGTCATTACCCCAATAGGAATTCTTACAGCCTCCAAGGAAATAACAGTAACATCGGAACTAAGTAAGCAGAAGTACTAACTAAACTACTAACAGTAGAATCGGTAAAATATTCTGGAGTAAACCTAACGGATAACATAGGGTACACACATCCGTAACATCTGTGGACGAGTACTTCAGAAACTCGACTTCGTCAAGAAATTAGCTGTAGGAATGAAGAAAAAGTCCGTGAGCGATATTATTTTGTTATAGTTAGGCCACAGCTTGAGTATGCATGTATTGTATTCAGGAATAAATAATTTCCGTACATACATAAAAGTACAACGAAAGGCGATACAGTTTCTGAAGAATTGTCAGTAAAAGTCGGCGAACGTTACTCAGATGCATCAGGACGCCGGATGGGAATCATAAGATAGAAAAATTCAAAGACAATACGTTCTTGGAGGATACTGCAGATATGCAGATGCTGGAGGATGCATCCTCCTTGTTACAAAGTCCGTTCTAATACTTCGAGGAAAACTACGGAAATAGATGCTGGAACAAGCCGCTTCAAGAGTTAATTTTTTCGGCGAATAATATGCGAAAAAATTGATTAGGGATTGGGATTGATGCGAACAAATTGATTGGAAATCATTGTGCAAGGACCCTCTGCCACACGCCGAAAGACGGCTCACGTGGTGCATTTGCAGGTGTAAAAAGGAAATGGCTTAAGGATTTTCGAAGAAAACGATAGCCAAATTTGAACAATAACTGATTTTAATGGAACGAGTCAGGATTTGTAGATATGATACGCTTCAAAACAAAGTACATAATAACCTCCCGAGGAGAAATGAACACGAAAAAATTCAGGACCGGGATACGATACCAAGATCTCCCAATTGTAGGAATTTTCCTAGAAGAACGCTTTTACGAGCAAAGTCAACTTTGGTCCTTTTTCTTATATTAATTGCGTATTTATATGAATGATAAAATTTCATCCAATGCGCCATATAGTAAATTTGGTCGGTCCCGGCTCTGTCGCGAAGTTACAACCATAAATATTGTGTCTATGGCGGAGAAGATTTCCATTAATTCCCAACAAAAGTAAAAAAAGCGGAAAAATAAAGATTTCCGGTTCTTTCTTCTCTTCGAAAAGTAATGAGAAGACTTCTTTCTTTCGAATGAAAAGAAATAAATCTAATTCTGGTCCCTTTAATTCTTTTTTTAGCACGAAATGCGAGGGCTATCAACAACGAATCATCCTCCAATAATTCATGTCTATTTTAAGAGCGAGGATTTGTAAAAAGAGCGGCGGTGAGATTGGGATCTCGCTAGTATAAAGTGTTCATCAGCCAGATTAATTACATTTCGAATTCATCTCCCATTCACAATTTTCGCGAAAGTTTGCAGCAGCGATCGGATTCAACCTGTTACCGAATGAAATTTAATTCAGGACGAATCAAATTAATTACAATATACGATTCATTGCGCGATCCAATTATTGAGTGTAATTACATCGAACAGCATGGGAGTTCTCTACGAATCACAACAGCGAACTTCCTATATAAGCAATGCTATGTTTTCTTTCCGGAAATAAATATGACTGAAAGGAGTTTATATGAGAATGATAAAAAAAATTATCGGTATTTTATACTGAAATTTAAATTAAGTGGAAATAAGAAAAACGTCTTTAAAAGAAATATTTTTCCGTAATATATTCGGTTTTATTATATTCGAGAAATAATCGTTTTAGCTCTGGAAATACATTCAGAGGCAGCGATTATATCTGAAATATCGAGCCAAAGAGCAGAACGAACTGGTTTTCCCGTACAAAATGGAGAAATGTATAGTTTTTTTATCCCAAATTGATTTCATCACAAACTTGCGTGTGTGGCGGACTTCAGTCGATTTCCACCTCATATCGGTGATTCCGGATATTTATTTTTTATCCTGTACGTCAAAAGAGATATATCCTCAGGATGGATTTATTTTGAAAATGTTATTTACTTTAAACGCATATCTGGGTTCCCAATGAGAAACGGACATGAAGAAAGTCTATCGGAATCGACTGCACTTCTCTACGAAGTCTCCCGAACGGCATACCTATATGCTCTGTCCAAGTAGTTCAATGGTCAGAGCAACCAACCGGAAATTGGGAGACCCGGGTTCGAATCCCTGTTCCATCTTTTTCAATATCCGTTTCTCATTGGGATTTTTCCTAGTTTCGCACTTTTACGTGCAACCAATTCTCACCAATTTGCTTGTATATCTATGCATAATAAACCTGAAAATATAGCCATTTCTGCATTCAGTTAGATGAAGATAAAATTAGTTCCACGTAAGACAGCCAAACGTAAGAATTACCTTTTGTAATAAAAGGAAATGATGAGGACATGCCATCCCATAGGGCTCTTAATTAACAAAGGAAGAGTTTTACGTGCGATTCACTTTCTGCGATGCAACAGTAAACCAGCAAAACATTAAAGAGAAAATACGAGTGTATGGTGGACAGCTATGGATAGCAAATAGGACCCCTACATCACAAAAGAGGGCAAAACCTTGAATCTTACGTTTACATTTACATAAATACCCCGTAAACCACTGTATGGCGTATGGCAGGGGGTGTTAATACACCAAAGTCCCTAATTATTCATCCTATTTACGCGTCTAATACTATCTGGAAAAAGAGACCAATAATAACTATCCGTTCGTGCAATAATCTCATAATTTTCTGAGTATAATTTGGATTACGGATTCGGTAGACAACTGTTCCGGTGGATGGTCGCGCATAAATCCGTGCGAGAAAAATTCACATCGTCCAAAAGAAAATTGGATATGCCCCCTGCCGTTCGCCGAAAAGCGGCTCGGAGCCCCTAGGTAAAGGGTGACGAGCCTATTCCACGCGTGCCCAAAATGGCATGCGAGAGAATCTTTTCGGCACCAGAAACACTGACGGCAATGTGTTGTATGTACGAGCTCTAGTTCCAAAATCAAACCCTTCTCGTGCGAATTCCACACCGCGCAGCAGTACTCGAGTAACGGGCGAACTAGTGAAAAATAAGCTACCTCCTTGACACACGACTGACTGCCTCTAAGAACGCGGTAAGATAGCCTCAAAGTCCTATCGGCTGACCCCACTATATCTCACGAGATATATATGCGTTTGATAGATGATAAAGTACTACTGAAAACGACACCTAAATATTTGTATTGACTCACGAATTCTAACGCTGAGCCGCTAATCTTGAGAAGCTTCCCTCATTGCTGAGGCCATCAGCGTTGCGGCCCCTGTTTAATTGTTATTTGGTCTTTTCATGGTCAATATAAAAACTTTCTTTCACTCCTCAAATGCTGAATTAAAACTGATAGGAAAATCAACACCATAAATGTAAACATAGAGATCATTTGAAATATAGAATACAAAACGGAGAGCTAATTTTAACTTTTCTTCCAGTTATGTCGATCGAGGGATGACTACCAGCGAATTTGCACTCTGAAATCAAATCAGAAAATCATCTTATTGTTAACTATTTATTGATCTGAGTACTTAATCTTTAGAAAGTTACGCGACAGATCTTCATAGAATTTAGTTAATAATACTATAATTATTGATTCAAGAATGGCCGTTTAAAAAGATTTGAATTTCGAAGAATTTCTTGGAATGAGCTCTGAAATCATAAAAGTCTCTTACATCATATCCGCAAGATACAGTTAAGTAATCTATTCTGGAAAGATACTGAATTGATTATGGAGCGAAAACTTGAGTCTTTCCTGAGAGACAGACGCTAACGACTTCCTTTCTCTCAGAACTTCCTTAAAGGACTTCGAAATGGAGAGATTTTTGGTTTAATCAGCAAACCCACACTTTTCTCAAGTTCGCAACACTTGTAATCAGGCGAAGACGGCATTTTTCCGAGAGTCTTGAATTCGAAAAGGCTTCCCTTAAAGATAAACTCAATTTCCCCAGATATGCGGCAAGAGCACTAAACACTGAAAGACAAGTTGTCACGAAGGAAAGTTTTCAGAGGAAACCACACTGAAAAAGTTCTTTGTTACTTACCAATGATGTGGTACACTCATCTACTACTAGGATTATCTGTTGCGGTCTGGACACATTTTCCAAATGTGCGACGGAGTAAAAAAGGTCGGCGGTGCTGGAAGACCCTAAATGGAAAATGAGAAATGATATTTAGTATTCTTAAAGAAAATCAGACGGAGAAGATGGATTTTTCATATTTTTTTATATAACATATCGATTTCATAAAATATTCAGGTAAACATTTTTGTAAGAGCGATTGCTTTTCATGTTTACCCTAATTCAAATGTCAAGATTCGCATGGAAAGGAATAACTTATGAGACAAAAACTTAAAACAGAAAACATCAATGGAAAATATTTTCAATTTATAAGGGAAATTACTTGGATAAGAGAAATGGGCATATAAAAACGTCTCCGAGACAACGATGAAAAATTATCTTTAATCACGAAGTTCTTTCCGTGCTCTTCTTTGCCTTGAAAGAAAAACACAAAAGATTTTCCCTATTTTAAAAGAAGAGAATTTTATTCCGCGGGATTCACCGTGGAGAGAGGAGTTATTAATCTGCATTACATAAAGCCAGGGAATCTTCCGTTCCTGAATTGAAGTAACGAGACCGTAAATTTGATAAAGCACGGAAAGAATCATAATGAGCTTCTAAGACTGAGAAATTCTGAAACACCCACTAATGCTAGAGAATTTTTTTTAACTTGCTACGTTAAATATTAACTGAGAAATCACGTAAGGACTACCAAATGCATATTACACAATCCTCTTCTCTATTGAAGATTTACTCAGTTCCCAAGGAGAAACGGACAGAAAAAAAAGTGTGACAGGACCTGTACTCGAACCCAGATCTCCCAGAATTGCTCTATTCAAGCGACTTTACAAGAACATTCGGATATGCAATACGGGAGACAGGAAAGAGTACACACAACATGTGCAAAGTCATATTTAAACCCTTTCCATGGTTTACTAAGTCTTTAAATCCTATGCTCTTCATACTCCAATGCATACTAAATTCAAAAACTCCGAGCATAAATTACACTATCTGAGATGGATCATGATTTAATTATTAAAAAATACAGTTTAAGATAGAAGGGTAGCTCTTTATAATCTGTCATATAATTATAACATTAATATTATTTTCGCCAAAATAAATCTAAAAATTAGTCATATGTGTAGAGAATCAAACGTAAGAATGATATAGACAAATCATTTATTCTCATCAAAATGTGTATAATCTAAACACCTTGATTTACCTCTACATTGATACTTTACAAACTGCTTATCGGCGTGGTGGAAGCTCAACAGAAATTTCCTACATGCACCAATAAATAATATTTTTCACCTAAATATGAATGCAGAAATTAGTTTTATATCTAAAGAATCAAAAGTAAGCAAGATATATAAAGATCACTTACTATTATTCAAAATGTAAGTAACCTAAATACGTTGATTTAAATCTACATTGATACCTTGGAAACTGCCAATCGCCGTGATGAAAGTTAAAGAAATTTCCTATATCCACCAAAAAAATTATTCACCCAAAATTTTCTGCAACAATTAAAAATTACATAAAATTATCCACATGTGAAACATAAGATCATAAACCGAAAGCATAGATTAAAAAACTGAAAGAGTCAAATAATGTCGGTATTTAGAGAATTGTTGATATTCCAGAATCGTGCATCTCCCTGCACATGCAATCAACACATTCTACTCAAAAATGAACTCAGCCGCAAAACGAAGCATGATTAGAGTGAGCGGAATTAGCAAGAATAAAGCGAGAGAATTCTCTAGAAAGGAGGTCTCGGAGAGAGATATACTACATGAGGCTGTTCATCAACAGTCAACAACGCGAAAATGAAGGAAAGCGCGCAGAAGTGAGGCAACCAATCCCGCAGAACGAGGCGTCTAGGACGGGAATGAAGTCGGGTTCATTAAAAAGTACACAAAATGGAAGGATGCGAGAGTAATGAAGTGATATAGGAATGCGGGGCTGTTTACCGCTCCGCGTGGCATAGCTGATTAAAATAATTTCCTCGAGGGAAGCGGCGCGATTCTCTCCTATTTTCCTTCATTCCAAGATGAGGGAAGATTTACTATCTACAATCACTTATTTATTAGTCTACGTTATAATTTGCTTATATTATTATAAATAATAATTTTAAAATTATAATTTATAATAAGCCATTTTCCTCTTGTTTATTATGGACCGTCATTATTTTTCCTTAAATAACTTTTCCTGGATGAAATTGTTACAGTTGAATCATATTCATCACGCCGTTGTACAACTCTAATAAAATAATATAAGGTATATTTTTGAAGGCTTCTATTAGACGACGATCTAATAATTTTCTGAGTATAATTTGGATTACGGATTCGGTAGACAACTGTTCCGGTGGATGGTCGCGCATAAATCCGTGCGAGAAAAATTCACATCGTCCAAAAGAAAATTGGATATGCCCCCTGCCGTTCGCCGAAAAGCGGCTCGGAGCCCCTAGGTAAAGGGTGACGAGCCTATTCCACGCGTGCCCAAAATGGCATGCGAGAGAATCTTTTCGGCACCAGAAACACTGACGGCAATGTCCTTTGTTATGTATCCTTCACTTAGTAATGAAGCCCCAGAGTAAATAAAAGTGGCCCCCTTTTGATAGTTATGACAATTAATGATTATTTTCATCAATTGCTTAATCCCATAATTGACATAATAAAACAGGTAATATCAACATCTCACTCTGATTTGGCACCCAATTAGTACGCATATCCTTCCTATTTATCAAATGTGGCACTCTTGTCACTAAAGGCTCGCTATCCCTGTTCTAGGACATGTAGTCAGGGGCGTAGCCAGGATTTGTCCATGAGGGAGGGAGTTTAAGAGCCATGGAGTAAACACTTCATTGCTTTCAATCCGGGGGTGTGAATAATTACCCCAAATATCAAATGAAAACTGATATATTTCAACATCTAAACCCTTCAAATCTCTAGCGGTGTTTGTATGGCATAATTGCGAGACCTCATCCTTTCGCGTGCTTTTGTTTATTGTTGGCTCTATTCTCATTAGGGTGGGGGTTCAACCCCCAAAACCATCACCTTCGCTACACCTCTGATAAAAGTATCTGCTTATTCTTGAATTTGGGTGAATGCGTGTGATACCATTTGGCTATGTTAATATGTTTATTTTAGAATTCGAGAAACATGTGAACTGAACTGTCGCTTCGGCTAGCTAATACGATTCTGGAACGAATTACCTTCGTTAGTCAAGGAAAAACTGTGCCTTCTGCACCGCCCACAATATTTCCAACACATTTAAATCTTGAAGGGGGTGTAGAGGGCCGTCGAAAGCGACAAGAAACAACCTTGAAAAAAGAACCGAGGCATTTCGTCGCGGAATTTCTAGAAACGTATTTCATGCCCGAATGTAAAGCCCTTTTGAGAACACCGAACATTTACACGAAAGCCACCAGGAATAACATCTTTTTTCCCTTCTTATTGGAAGTCCTCCGGCGAACAAAACCCCGCAACTCGAGCAAATCGGGCCACAACCCAGGAGAGCTCCCTCTTGAAAACTGCAATGCTCCACCATCCCTTAATGTTTGCAAGTTACTCGAGTAGATCTCAAATTACAAACGGTTCCGAAAAAAAGCCTCCATTCAGGTCGAGATGAATTATGAAGGTAAGGAGGGAATGGGGGAGAGAGTTAAATAAAGAGAGAGTGAAGGTTTTAGGAGGAAGACAAGGAGTGCTTGCTGAGTCAAATATATTACTCCCCGCAAAGGGGAGAGAGAGAGAGAATAACCAAAAAAGAGGTACAGAGAATGCCTGGCTTATGGGGGGAGGATTAGAAATAAAAAGCGTGGGTGGGGAAAAATTTTTGCTCATCATGGGAAGGAAAGAGAAGAAGATGGGGTGGATAATAACGCAGTCCTTTCTCTTCCCCACCAGAGAGACCTTCCATTTCCCCACCTCTTCGCCCTCTCATATGCATAATGAATGAAGATTTTCTCGTGGGTCTTCTCCCTCCCCTATTACTTCCTCTAATCCCCAAGAGACGAGACGTGATATTTGGGAGCACTCCTTGGCGAGGGAGGAAGGTAGCAAAATCGGTGGTGGAATAGGGGTGGACGTTAAGGCAACTCTTCCCACTCTCCGCGGCACACTAAGCCAGAAACTGCCAAAACCTTGGCGTTCGGGCAATAACCAATACTCATGGACGGCTGTGGAAATTCTCCAAAGAAGAAGTAGTTTATTCTACTTAAACTGAGTTTAAGTAACACCTGTCTGTAAAGTATTCACCCAGAAAACCGATTGGGACTTCATCCACTCTAACATCAGCTACCAAGAGCTAGGATACGGAAATGAGACTTTCTAAGCAAGACGAGAAGTGAGGTAGTTTGCCCTTGTTTTGAAATGAAAAACTTGAGAACATCCTAAATTCTGATTGTTCGTAATCTAAGGATGTACAAGGAATGCATGGTAATACAGATCGACGTCGGTTTCTCACCTCTTACCTCCATAGATTCGCAATTATCGTATTCATTAATTCACTATCGTATATCACTGTTAAATATGCCCAATCAGAAATTCTATTTGTTTCGTAGTTGCTCGCCATTAGATTCAACTTAATGACACTTCGATAAGAATTTTAAATCGAAGTATTAAAAGTGAAAAAGAGGGTATTAGAGAAGTTTATGTTATCAATTTTGCATCTGTCGCTGCTTTTTCTACATCTAAAGGTAATGTGATATAGCACCATATATCTCGTACTCGAAGGTGAACCAAGGATCTCTTTCAGTCTTTCTGTTAAGTAATCTCAATCTCGCCCGAAAAGAGTCGCATTATTATTATTAATAACGTATTCAGCCAGAAAGCCAGTATGGACTTTATCTCTTTTACCATCAGCTACGTAGAGCTACGAGGTGGAAACGAGGCTTACTTGGCAAGATGAGGAGTAAGGTAGTTTGCCTTTGCTTTCCTCACTGAGTCAAAATGCTATAAGCAGAACAAGCCCATATTTGTGGAGCATAATAACTCTATAAGAAACACTTTTCTTAATATTACATAAGGAGAAACCTCAATTAATGCCGTTATTCAGCAAAACTCATACCTCAGTACATTTACATTTACATAAATACCCCGCAAATCGCCGTATGGCGTATGGCAGGGGGTGTTAATACACCAAAGTCCCTAACTATTCATCCTATTTACGCGTCTAATACTATCTGGAAAAATAGACCAATAATAACTCTCCGTTCGTGCAATAATCTCACGAATAATCTCACTTTCTCAGTAGCTTTTATATCATCACTGCCATGAACAAGACTGAAACAAAAGTATATAAAGATACAATTTTCTCTATCCCGTACCAAAAGACAAATGATAAATATTTCATTCATCAAGATATGGTAACAGGACCAAAGTCCTGTTACCTGTCCTGTGCAAGACATTAAGGCACTAATATAGCTGCAATACACTATAAATAGTATGTTCGGTAATTCCTACCACATTAATGACTGCAGAGGTATCTCGACTTACGAACCGCTCCACATACGAACTTTTCTACTTGCGAAACTATTTTTGTAATTCAATTTTGATCCCAAGGAGAAACGAACATGAAAAAATCTTCGGTTCCGTCAGACTTTTTTCAAGTCCGTTTCTCCTAGGAAGTGTGCACCTAGGAATTTTCCTAGGTGCACACCTTATCGTGTCAAGTCACCTAAACCCTTTTCCTTGTCAATTCTGATCTCTGGATAAGAACATAATTTCGAGATGCGAGCCTCAAAATCGAAAAGATTTTATGGAAAACAGGGTTTCGAGAAACACTATCCGAGTTACGAACTTCGAACTAGAACGAATTAAGCTCGTGAGTCTCACTGTATGTCAAATTAAAAGTTTATTACTGCACCTAACATAGAGTATAATAAAACAACAAGCACACAGTTATATTTTAGACTTAAATCTCTCCAATTTAAGCTTATAATACCATATGGTGTGAGATATTCGATGTATAGCAATCGTCTGAGTTCGTTTAATGGTTGCTTTTATTTTTTGAGCTCCTCGCTTTTTGCCACTTGAAATCTTGTTGATCTTGTTGATCACTTGTTCGCAGAAACATCAAAGGACGCCGGACTGTTCCGGTAGAACTTATTTATTATTCATGACTTTAAAGTTATAAATCTTGCGTTAAAAAAAGGATTATCATAAAAAATATTGCATTCTACCATTTTACCTATCACTAAAATTATTTTTATGAAGAGACGCGGGGATATGGATTCGCAAAGGGCGCGAGGAACCGACAAACGCTCTTGCATTTAAGCATTTTTTTTACATAGTCTAAGCTTAGGTTGAACAAGAATAGAACGTTACGTTTTGAATCATTTTAATATGTTAGGAATGGAATCCCATACAAGACAACCTATCATGAGGACCACACAATTATGGTACTCCCGAATATTATGCAGCACGACAAAGGATTTCATATGTACAGGCCTGGCTTTAGCATAAGGCTGAGTAGACATAGGTAGTACTGCCAAGAATTATGGAACTTTTTTCCCTTTGCAAATACGTCTCCACAAGGAAAGTATCACGTATTTTACTCATACTTAGTAGGGGAATCAAGCGCGAGACAACCTGGGGCACGCAATCCGGGAAATGAAATACAAAATGTCAGCCTTGCTTTACTATAAATTTCAAAGATATAGTGCTTGGAATTAAATCTACGTTTTATTCCTAACCATTCCTATCCCCCTTTTTTCACCCGTTGCCGGAAATTGTTTCAATCTTTACCAAAGCCACATTTTCATTTTAGTAAATATTTAAAATCGCTGCTACATTAATTAAAAATACTTCGATTTGGGGCGCCGCCAGCCAACATCGACTAGGGGCGTTATTGACCCTCGGGCTGGACTTGTATACAGCAAACACTGCGCTACGGAGTGGGTAACAAGAGGGAAAGATATAGAGGGAACCGGGGTAGAAAACGAGTGGGTGTTCGAATTGAAAGAAATAGGTAATATTAATAGACGCCCGAGTGGGAGGAAACGAAAAAAAAATATACAACTTTTTCGAGGCATCTTGGCTCTTTGGAGATGGACTTCGGAGACGAAATAAGGAGGCAAGCAAAAACCAATATATTCCCAAATTAGATCGGTTGCAATCCTTGCTGGGATACGTTTCCTCTAAACTTTGCTCCGTTAATTATCTTGCGGACGAGAAACTTGGGAGAGTCACTCAAAAAGGGACTTATCTTTTCCTGCGACGCAAACTCGAAGAATTGGATGCTCGTGGCGGATGAAAGTCTATCTTCCACGGGAAATCCAGATGGCTCGCGACGCAATTTCATTTCGTTATACACCTTTCCTACTTCCCAGAAAATAAGAAGCAATTCTTGCATTAGAGTGTGCTCCATGTCTCGGGACGGAATGGAAAATGAAAATTACAGGATAAGCTAAGAGTGGGTTTCCAAGAGCTTGAAATCTCATTACCTCTCCGTATAGAAATCTTGGAATATCTCCAGAGAAATGTCGCTGAGTAAAACATTTGGAACGAAATACTTTAATCTAGGAATTACCATCTAAGCGTGCGAGATTATAAGGTTGTACATTCAAAGAAATTGTTTGACGAGATAGACATAAATTGGACAGCAAATGTGATTCATGAGAAAAAGAATTTAAATAAATCAGAATGACAGCGGTCGATCACGCATGAAAATGCCTCTCTCTTCAACTAATGACATGAAAATTGTGTTAGATATTTTATTTCGCAATAAAAAAGATTTTCCCTGCATAACTCCTCTCAAGAATTCGTTACAGAAAAACCAACATTTTGATTTTTCACCCTCGATTCTCTATACCTGTCCAACACTGCATAAGTTGGATTTGCTAGCAACTTTCCTGGTACTCCACCATCTCTGCATTCTTATTTTATTACTAATAACATGTTCGTAAATCTTCTTAAATTATTCTTACTAATAACATTTCCGAAAATCCACTTAAATCGTTTAACTGCATTCTCCCTTCATCATCTCCACCCCTCCGCTTATGACCCAGTATGAATGCCTATTGTTTTCAGTGCTTTTTAATAATTTCTTCCCCCTCTATTCCTTTGTTTGACATATAAACGGGATAAATTGAACGAAAATAAACATAAAATTAATAAATATTTGAAGAAATAACGTATCTCGTTGGATCTGAGTGTACTGTGAACAAGAAATATTTCACTCAGTAATTACGTTGTTGTAATAATAATATGCCAAATTGAATTTTAAATTGCATGTAGCATAAATTTATGTTAAACGTTAATAAAAATACTTGTAATTCAAATCCTTAAATCGCGGAAAATCATTCATTAAATCAAACCACAAGAATACTGAGAAACATGCTCTACCTGATAGAAAAAGGTTTACATGTGAATATTCTATCGCACGATGAATACGGACTTCGCTTATTGTTTGACATGCTTTTTGATTTATTGACTTGGCCTGAATACCTTTTCACAAATGGGAAGTAATGTTTCGTACATCTTTACCCTTTACAAGCTATCTTGCTGAGAATCGAAGATGTGATAGCTTCTCACACTGAAAAACTCAGATTGATTATTTGTTTCTTTTATGGATTGATATACTCGTGTATAGGTCGAACTCGTACACTGGTCGACCCCTCGAATTTATACTTAAAATTTCTATTTTTTACGTACCTCGTGTATCAGTCGACCTCTATTTTTCTCGTAAGTAGTAAATACTATTGTAATAATACTCCTAGTGATCAATTTTAATTATAATGAGTAGGATTTTAAAAAAAGTATATTTTCAAGTAACAATTACATCTCAAAAACAGGACTAAAAGAGAAATATTTTATATTTTCAACAACAACTTTGAGTTGTGGAAGTTGATAACGATTTCGTATAACTCAAGATATAAGGCATTATGACAATGTTTTTTGCAATCTTCAGATACCAATAAGTTGGCCAGATTCGTTTTCTAGATATTTTGCCCTTGATATCGATATACTTCATCCTGACGATCAATTAGAAACTTTAATCGCATTTTATGCTGTCTATTAATTATAAAAGGGCTATTCACCTACTTATATTATGGTCAATTCATACCACAGAGGTATGTATAGCCAAATTTATTAAAATAATAAAATAATTTTTCGATTATATATACGTGTTACACAAAGAACATCACCAAAAGATAATGCGCGCAGTTTTTATTTCAAATGGGTAGAACTTTCTGGATTACCTTAGTACTATTCTCGCACTAGATCTTTTCTTAGCTAGGATAGGTCGACCCTAGATCTTTTGCATTGAAATTTTGTATCTATAAGTCGACCTATACACGAGATATACAGTATTTAGAGAAAATAAATGTATTCCTAAAATGTGCTAACATTAAGAGCTTAATATAAGTGCTGATTAATAGCTACTAACAATTAATTAAGGATCTTCATAGTGACGAGTCCTACTCAATCATATTTCGTAAGAGTTATTTCTTTGGAAAAATACCCATCTCCGATTTCCACCAAAAGACAAATGCACCGAGGCAGGTCTAACCTTGGCCTCGTCCTTGGTCCTTCCACTCAACCTGAATCCTAAACGTATTTCTCTCAGCCGCCCCAATAAACCCGGAGGGCAGGCGCCGATGTCTGTGTGAGCATTCGCATCGTATGCGCGTGCCTGTGTTGGTATGAGAACGCGTGTGTGAATCCTCCTTTGTGTACGGGTAGTACTTGTATAGTTCGCCATTATCCTTTCCCCTTTCACGAGGCAGCCCTTATCTCTTTTGGCGCACTCTTTCCTCTACCCATCCTCGACACGTTCCTTTGTCTCCTTCAATTTTTCCTCTCTCCACCTTTGTTTTTCCCATTGTCCTTGTTTTCCGGGAATTCCTTTGTTGAAAAGTGCGTCTCGCCTGTTCCTTATCTCTCCCACCTTTTCCCATCTCCCTTGACTTGAAATTAAGTCAACATCTTCCTCTTTCCCACACTTCTCTTCTTTCGAACGCCTCCATTCCTCCCCCATCCCTTTCACTCTTCCTTTTTCTATTCGTCTTCCTCTCTTGTTAAATTGCTTCCGCACTCCAAAAGTCTCTTCCTGTCTATCCAGTACTCCGTGGAACCATTTATATCCGTCCATTTTAAATGGTTTTAATTCGCAGGTGAATTCGAGTCCATTTCCTGTTCGGATTTTTCGCTCGGTTATTAAACCAAGGAGTTTTATCATTGGGTGAGCGATATTTGACTCTAAATGAAGTGCTGGGTAATTAATCAAAACCCCGCTGTCCTCCCCAAGATGCCTGGCGCTCTTCATCCCTGAGATTTAATTAAAAGGAAGAAGAGGTGGCGACGATTTTTTAGATAAAAGCGAGTTTCTAATTATCTTTCATTTCTGCTTTCATTTTGTCACAATTCCTTCTGCGGAATTTGGACAAACAAAAGTAACGAAAAAATCACCAGCCAATTTTTCTTTAACCAGGATATGTAGAAGTAAATACATTTCTTCCGGGTACTAATGTTAACTAAATTGTTTGTGAAATTATTGAACGCAAGGTGTATTGCAAAAGAGATTAATTGCTTAGTGGAAGGTCTATTGTCTATGTCTATGATTTTACCTTGCAAGCCGCCTTTCGGCGTGTGGCAGGGGGTGCATACAGGCATGTCTATTGAAGAAAAACTAGAAATATATCAGCTATCCCAAATATATTTATCCTCTTTCTATTTTTAGGTATCTATAATTTCGTTTAAAACCAGTTTCAAGTCGTCCCTTGTTAACTTCGTGTAAAATTTCTTCGCTGTGGAGATCAGTATTGAACTAAAGTTTTCTCAGTTTCTTGGATTCGTTGAAATTTAAGCTTGGGAAGTTGTAAGATTAACTTGTTATCAATTAATGATCAATATTATTATATAATCATATATCAATCTTCATTTTAGGCTACATTGAGACAGTGGTCACTTTGCTTTTATAATTGACCGGTATTCACTTCTGAAATGCCTCTCGCATCACGCCAATCACATGCATTACCTGTATGCTACTTTATTCAGGTGAGGCTTCATGTTATCGCTATATGTGAACTATTTCGATCGCAATTTCTGGTGATAAAATATTAGGGATTAACTGGAGGTTTTTTTCGGTGGAGGTTTCTTACATAGTTTTCCCCCTCAAATTCGGTGAAAAAGAAGAGACCATTTATTTATTTGTACTAATTAATTACTTTTTCGCTGAAGTGTGACAATTGTTTCTAGTACTATGTAATATTTCTTAAATTACTGCCATGAATTATATATTTAAGTGAATCCTATTATTGTATAAGGTGAATTAAATTTTACCACCTGATTTTCAATCTCTTTGAAAGAAATTAACTTGAAAAAGGAATAGATGGATAAAATATCTTGAGATGGTTCAACATAGAGCGACTATGTTTATCAAGGGAGATTTTAGAGTCGACAGTAGTTTATCGCTATGATGGAATCCCTCTGGTGGACTTCTCGGGTAGAAGACTCGATTACCGACGTAAGCTTTTTGGAAAAGTTTATCATTACAGATCTCGTCGAGGAGGTAGCTGACATTGTTATTCCGGTTGGCAACGTGCGTGAGCTGCGAGATAGAAGTAAGAAGCGATTCAGGGAAGTGATTGCAAGAACGGATAGTTATTTCTGGTCGTTTTTTCCTCGAAGTCTTAGAGAAGCTAATAGCAGTTAGGGTGTGAGAAGATTATCGGTGGTTTTACACTCTCTGCTAAGCGCCATTGGCGGCTCGCGGGGTTTAAACGTAAATGTAAATACGGAGTTAAGTACATTGTTAACAAATCCAAAGCTTGCCAAGTTTTCGTATATTCGAAAGTTTGATAAGATAACATTTTTGCCGTGATTAAATAAGAACTGATCCAGGAATTTGGTTACATCTTTACCTTTAATATTCTGAAATGAAATCTGGTGGAACTCCACCTTCACAGTTACTGTGAGAATATATATTTGTACTTTTTCCACAAAATTTATCGCACACGACCAGGTTTCGGGGCATTCATGTACCTGATGATACCGTGAATGCGTCGAAACCTGTTCGTATCTATCCCCGCATTTTATAGGGAAGATTTTTATCCACAATAGCCATGTCAAATGAGGAAACCTAATACTTCTTTTATTTTCATACAGAATCGAGTCCATACTGTAAGAGACGTGCTTCATTACCTGGTTCGTTAGCTATAACGTAAACGAGGTAGGTGCCAAATACATGATCTACCCATAGCCTCTACCTCTACCTCGATCTACCTGCTAGTAACAGCGTTCGAAATCTGTCAGAGAAAAATATAACGTAATTTGTTACAGCTGTATTAAATATGATTTTCCATTTATAGTTTAAGGATCATTTTAATTGATTTTCTCGTTATATTTAAGAGTGAAATTTGCACATTTGAAGGAATGAGTTCCCAAATTATTTTTGTCCTAAATCAAGATTCCGACTTTTGATGCTTATAGTCCGACTTGGATCAGAAAAATTCAAACTGAAATATAAAATTACGCTCAATAATTGAAAGCCCATTGTTTGACTTTTCTGTTGATACATACGAAGAATACAATTAAATCATATGCTGTCATTTAAATTTGAACCCTCATTGAAAATATAAAATGCTAAAAANTTAATGAATAGTAATATAAGTGATAATAAAAGAAAATCACAGATAAGAGCAGAACGGTAAACTCAAAAGCTGAAACGATTTATACAAGGATGTGAGATTCTAAGTCTTTCTTTTGACATTTCCAATCGAAATTGCTGCTTCCGAACTCTCACATAGCATCTAGAATGCCAAGGTCAAATAATTATGTGTGAAGAGCGCGGTTAACAACACATAGTAATGAAGGTAATAAGATCGCTAGTAAAACTCGAGTTAATTCTACGGGAAAGCAAACTCAATAAAATGGCTATATATCAAAGTGTTCTAGACCGCTCTCCATTTACACGTAAACAAATGAGCATCATCTTTCCAACACCGATGTTCTTGGTAGAAATACCTCCGCAGTAGATAATGCTGGTCGTGGTTCAAAACTGTCCACTCCTCACAATGAACGCGGGAATGCCTTTCCCGCAGCCATGGCTTCAATGAAAAGCCATTCCGCAAAAAAATACAAACAAAACGAGTCATGTGCATTAACTTGGATGCAGATAGGGGCGGAGGGCGTGAGTGGTGCCATTTGGTCGGCCGCACAAACCGGCCGTTGAGAACGAACGTCTGAAAGGGTTTTCCATTAGGGATGGTAATAATTACTCATTTCCGATCCGACGCGATCTATAGTCGGCCACTCACTTGGGAGTGACGCTGGGGTGATCAGGAGGGTGATGCGTCCAGGGGGATGGAAAGAGGGTAGATTAGCGTCTTTATCAGGACCAGATTTGGATCGGCCCATTTTATTACTCCTTAGTTTCCCAGTGATTTCTATGCTGCCTCTTCGGTGACATTCATTTTAAGTAACGCGTAGATCAATAGTGCGTTTCTTTTCATACGTGTTACAAATACCGTCTTTCATTCCCACGAAATAACGGACAAAAGAAAAGTCTAACAGGAGTGGGAATCGAACCCGGACCTCCCAATTGCCAGACGGTTGCTCTATCCATTAAGCTATCATACTGTGGCGTTAAACACATCATGTGGATATCATAAATAAATAATTCTTGTAACCTGTTTGTGCTATTGTGAAATTCCACCAAGTGAAGGCCTTAACCATCCACTGCGCAAAAGTTGCACAAAGAATTTTAAATATACTGTCCGCAAATTTAATTTAATATGATTTCTTAGTGGAGTTTTAGAATGAAGTTCCACCAGATTTAACTTGAGACTGTTAATTACATCCACTAAACAGTTATTACCAAATAATGACAACATAATGGCAAAAATAGTTGACGAATTTGATGGATGCACATTTATTAATCGATGTAAATTTATCGATGATTGATGCCTATTTATGTACTGCCATACTCTGAAATCAAGCAAACGGGATAAAACTACAACGCACAATGTAATGGTGAATAATTAAACTGTTACTTCTTTAATAAAGTCGTCTAAAGAAGAGAACACCTTTTAAATTTTAGATTTTTGTTAAACGGGATGCCTTTGGTGCTCTAAAACCGAACTCAATCAAACGAAGAAGCTGCCCCGTTTTGCTGTATGAAAATGTACTATTTAGATTTGTTGGGATATGGTCAGCCTTGCGTTGAAAAAATATTGGCAACAGAAGCGTCCGCGTGAAATAAAGCAAAGCGGTAATGTAGGATAACCGCCGTCCTTAGGGCGTAGGAGGACCTCCATGCGAGACTCGGCAGATGCGAAATTTCACGCTTAAATGAACGGGACGAGGACGGAGATGGTCGGGTTTTTCGGCGATGGCCGTCACAAGAGGGAGAGGGATGGTGATTTATTTCCGCTAGACTGGCGCCGTAAAAACGTGTGTATCCCGTCGATATTGAATCCATTCACGTAGTGATCATATCCTTCCGCGACATTACCGAATAAAAATAACTTCTCTGACGATTTTATCTTTTTGGGCCAAGGAGAAATGCCCCGAGGGCTACACGATACAGGCTTACGGATCGTTTGTGAAAGAGAGATTAATTAGAATTGAATGAAACGTCCTCTGGATGCGAGCATGTATAAATTGGAACCGATACCAAAAAGATTAAATGCGAATAACTACTGAAAATTACCGATTTTGGCGATAATCCGTGAAAATCTGCGAGACGGGTCGTACGAACGGACTGTCGTAAATAGGAAATTAATTGAACTTTTTCCTATTACTTTATTAGACAAGCGACCGGTTTCTGCGGGTGATCACCATCAGGTACTGTGCAAACTGAAGTAGGGGTTTCTTTACGGAACACGAGAGGATTGGTTAAGGGAAGCGGGAATAATGTGAAATGCCCGCACTTTTAAAATAATTTTTGGGATTTACTGCATCTTATCTTCACTATTGAATTGTAATCTAGCAAACCTTTACTCTAAAGTTGACAGCAATTATCCAAAGATTTTAGTGATCGGAAAAGAAACTGGGGATAACATTGATAAATGGGGAAAGTCCTTTGATATCTTACTCTGTAACTTCGTCATTTGTGCCAATTCAACGATTTTATCGCAAGGTCAAGCGACTTTTTATCTCTTTTAGCGGCTTATTTTCTATTTCAGCGACATTATACTCTCCATCCAGCACGTTTTGTTACACTCCTACACTATTCTCGATGCATGACAAGATTTACTTATTCTCGAATCGACACAGCATGACGATCTCTTCCTTGAAGTTCATAATATAATATAATTCATTTCGTTGTTGGACTAATATATCATTTGCAAAAAAACTCATTCAAACTTGTTAGAACAGTATTCACGTGTTGAGTTTGCGTAGGTTGGTTAGGGTTTTACTGTATTTCAATTTTTAAATCATTTTTTACGTAAGTTGCAGATATATTCCTATCGCCATTTTCTTATATTTTGACTTTTCTAGGACACAATGTTATTTAAATTGTAATTTTTTAAAAGAGAAAATGTCATCCGCACAAACAAGGAGGAAACTTATTCCCCGATTTTTTACATCTAGGAAAATGTTGATCTCAAAGAAAGATGGAAGAATTTTTAATGAATAGTAATATAAGTGATAATAAAAGAAAATCACAGATAAGAGCAGAACGGTAAACTCAAAAGCTGAAACGATTTATACAAGGATGTGAGATTCTAAGTCTTTCTTTTGACATTTCCAATCGAAATTGCTGCTTCCGAACTCTCACATAGCATCTAGAATGCCAAGGTCAAATAATTATGTGTGAAGAGCGCGGTTAACAACACATAGTAATGAAGGTAATAAGATCGCTAGTAAAACTCGAGTTAATTCTACGGGAAAGCAAACTCAATAAAATGGCTATATATCAAAGTGTTCTAGACCGCTCTCCATTTACACGTAAACAAATGAGCATCATCTTTCCAACACCGATGTTCTTGGTAGAAATACCTCCGCAGTAGATAATGCTGGTCGTGGTTCAAAACTGTCCACTCCTCACAATGAACGCGGGAATGCCTTTCCCGCAGCCATGGCTTCAATGAAAAGCCATTCCGCAAAAAAATACAAACAAAACGAGTCATGTGCATTAACTTGGATGCAGATAGGGGCGGAGGGCGTGAGTGGTGCCATTTGGTCGGCCGCACAAACCGGCCGTTGAGAACGAACGTCTGAAAGGGTTTTCCATTAGGGATGGTAATAATTACTCATTTCCGATCCGACGCGATCTATAGTCGGCCACTCACTTGGGAGTGACGCTGGGGTGATCAGGAGGGTGATGCGTCCAGGGGGATGGAAAGAGGGTAGATTAGCGTCTTTATCAGGACCAGATTTGGATCGGCCCATTTTATTACTCCTTAGTTTCCCAGTGATTTCTATGCTGCCTCTTCGGTGACATTCATTTTAAGTAACGCGTAGATCAATAGTGCGTTTCTTTTCATACGTGTTACAAATACCGTCTTTCATTCCCACGAAATAACGGACAAAAGAAAAGTCTAACAGGAGTGGGAATCGAACCCGGACCTCCCAATTGCCAGACGGTTGCTCTATCCATTAAGCTATCATACTAGAACATGTAGATATGCTGTTCAAATAGTGCAACCGATCAGGAATGATGAGATCCAGGTTCGATTCTCGGTTCTATAAGACATTTTTCGTGTTCGTTTTTCCTTGAGAATTTTCATGAGTGAACGCCTTTACAGGCCAAGTCATCTTAACCCTTTTCCTTATGCTATCTTATAATTATTACTCTTGTTTCAATTCTTCGCCTTTTTATAACTTTTTTCGCTGTTGGTTTTTTTTCCGCTCGCATCCGCTTCATCGTTGATGAGAATTGATGTATAGATTTTAGATTTATACTCCGCTATCCGCCAGTGATGTATGGCAGGGGGAGTATGAACACCTTATCAAATCTACCCTATTAGTTTCTC
Source organism: Ladona fulva (assembly GCA_000376725.2). Classification (NCBI taxonomy): domain Eukaryota; kingdom Metazoa; phylum Arthropoda; class Insecta; order Odonata; family Libellulidae; genus Ladona; species Ladona fulva. The sequence continues at coordinate 1,843,463 of KZ308150.1, read as the reverse complement.
TGATGCTTAGAGGAAAGAATTAAAAACGAGCTGACTATACGTATATAAAAGAAAGGACGACCAAATGAAACTATCTGTTTTAATGATACTTCATTGTAAAATTTTTTCGATGCCTCTCGGAGATCGCGCTCATTTTTTACCAGAATTACAAAAGTGGGAGAGCTCCCAGATAGCCAGGTGGAAAACGTGTTCGACTTCGGTGAAAGCGATTTGATTCCCGGAGGGGGTCTACGTGCGAAATTACCTTAGCTGTCGAAGCACTTTTAACAATACTACCATTACTACAGAATTGGGTATCTGGTGTAGTTAGAAAATGCAATAAACACATCAAGCTGTACTCTCAAGAAGTACTTTGCGACTATTACTTACTGAAGAATCATATCAGTCAAATGTTACTTTTACTATATATTTTAACACAGAAAAATTTGAAAAGGTAAAAATTGAAAGAGTGAGTTGTCCATTTATACGCTTCATTTTCAGCGAATTACTTCTTCTTGAGTGACGGGAAGACTGAATTATAATACAAAAAGGCTTGCTTCTTCTTGTGGGCAAGCTAACTATGTAAATTGTCCTCTTTCAATTCAACTTATTATTTTGATTACTGCACAAACTTCTAATTGATGCATTAAAATTATACAAAAACGCATGTAACATTTATAAATCTATTTATATTTTGGTGTGAACTTGATGAAAGAGAGGCGAGTATGACAACAGATCGGTAAGTGTAAAAAGTAAAGAAAGAAAACGTGTTAGAAATGAAAGGGGCAGTCTGGAATCAGTTAATAAGGGGATGTAGCATATCCTCTTTAATCTCCCAGCCAGCCCTCCTAGCCGTCACAGGTCTTTGGGGATGAAGTTTTTTTCGGCACATTTCGAGGGTGTCTCCAAGACGAAGAGTTTTGTTTTGTTTTCACCCCTCTTAAGGGAGGGTAGGAGAGCTGTAAGTAGAGTCCCGTTTGAATTACTTACAGCACCATGTGGTGTTCGGTAATGAGAGGGGTGGGACGCATCTGGTAAAAGTTGTGATCGAGAACTTCTTTTGAGTTTGTGTAGATGTATATGTATTTTTTTGGACTCTGTGAGGAGGATTTTTCGGCGCTCAAAAAAATATATTACAGCAGAGTCCTGCAGTATTTATGTTCTTTAAATATTATGTATAAAATTATTTTGTCTGCCCTCGTATTACTGTAGACATCCCGCATTAATTCTAAACATATTTTTCTTCTCAGCTTATATATTTCTTCTTTCGCCAAAGACCAGCAGTGTTTTAATTGGGATTTTCTTTAATTGACTCTCTTTTATCCTCCTGACATCCTGATGCATGCATTAGCGATACCTCGGCTAACGAGTGACCCCCTTCCAAAATTTTTCTGCTGACAAAGATTTTTTCGCCGTTTCTTGGACTTGAGTATATTTTTCCTAATTTTAGCTCATTTTGTGGCTTATGGAAGAATGGTAAACAAAGAAGAAACCCGGGGAATATAATTTCTGAGAACTGAGTCTGCTGAGCATGGAGTCTACTGAACAGAAAGCCAGATGTAGACCTAAAACACTCTCCCTCTCTGAAAGATTCTCACTCCATTTAAACGGCTTCATTGGTTAACTCTTAAGTCTTTGATATTACTCATCAAAGAAAAAAAGAGTACGTTGGGCGTGCCTGAAATTTAAATATCCTCTAATGGGAAAATTCTCTCATAATGAAAATCCACTTAAGTACATCGCTTACCTTCTTAGACATTTCCGAGAACTTGGAAAGTTGATATTTTGACGAAAGAGATTTATTCAAACGGAATTGATTTGATGAGATAAACTAAAATGTACCGAAATGTCATGCCTTTTACCTTAAGCCGTTTCTCCGAGTGACTGAATTATATCAAAAGGAGAAGCAATATAAAACACAACTCTTTCAAATAACCCAAAACAACTTGAAAACTTCCAACCTCGGCTCCCAAATCAAATGATCTTCCAGTTTAATTATAACTAATATTATTTGTTTACATAACATTTTTTTTATAAAATTACACTCAAAAAAATCTTAAATATAAATCAGAAAGGGTTTTATAGAAAAATAGTGTGCGTAAATACTGAATGATAACGGAAGGAAGTATCGCATTAAATCAAGCATCGTTAAAGTTAAAACATTTACTTTTACTTAGGTAATGAATGCTACATTAATAATATAGGTGGACTAAAAATAATCAAAGCATTTGGAAGAATGTCTTTATTTGGAAAGCAATATTTTGTGGTAAGGAAGGAGAAAAACAGAGGTAAAAAAGAATAGCCAAACAAGGAAACCATCATGGACTGAAGGCAGCCGATACTGAAGAGGCTTGAGCATGATAAAATTAAGATTAGTAAAATTCTTAAACTGAATTATTTTGCTTTATGGCTAAGAAATGTGAACACAAAAAATGTTGATAGATTGGAGGTCTCAGAGATGTGTGCGTGGAAGGGAAAATGAAAGCTTGGTCACTGGAGCATAAGATGGAATGATGGGAAAAGTTGGAGAAGAAAGGGTTTTAGTTGAAGAAATCAAACGAAGGCATTGGATATGAGAGCCCCAGATATAGTGAGGGTATAGATAGCTAAACGAGGAAACTTATGGTGGTATAGGAGGGAAAATATTTATATTACTCGTCGTTACATGGGGAGGTTTGATATCATGTTGGGAAACAGAGGGGATTACATTAGAAGTTCTAGAGCACATGATAAGACGTTCCGATTTATGCGGGACTGCCCATCTTTAGAACTGCCTGTCCCGCTACCCACAATGGTCCAGTAATATCCCGCTTTCTTTCTGTTCTTTCAAATATCGTCCGATTTGCGTGTCTTTAACCAGCCATTGTTGCTTAGGAGCTCTATACGTTGTACCTGAACTTAAGAATGATTTAACATTTCATGAGACCCAACTGTTTTAAGTGCTTTATTATTCTTTCTTCCTTACAGAGGTTATGCGAGCTGTACTTTTAATTCGAGCGTTTAATCTGAAGTCGGAATTTAATAAGCGGAGTCTAAGGTCCCGCTTTCGCTGATTTGAAATCTGGTTACCCTGTCAAAGCAGAATCAAGTTATGTAGGTAAGATGGGAACCAAACTGTATCCACCTTATACTGCTTACCCATTAGTGTTTAAGATGATATTTGTTTTCATATATAAACAGCTCACATTCGCATAAATTTGAATACATTAAGCGTAAATGATTTTTATATCGAGCCTGTTAAAGAATAAAAGTACAAAAGAAAATTCTTCTCTAATTGGTTATTAAAAGAAAGGTCCTGAAGCCTTACTTCCGAGTAAGATTCCAAACACGCAATCCAAGTTTTTCCTTTATTTACCCTTTCAATTGCTTCAATGGAATTCATATCGGCCTTCAAGGGATCAACTCGGAAAAACTACCAGCAGCCATTGTCTGCCGTCTTTGTACCGCGACGGAAGAGCAAAAAATAATCTTTAATCAGGCCGATTAAGTTGCGGGTGAGCTTCATCTTATTGTAAAATCGTTTCGAACTGGAAGTCCTTCGTCGTTTCCAGCACAATCGCTATGGCTCACGAAAAGAGAGAAAATTAACAGAAAATCGAGCTCCATCGAAGCCAATTCTTCCCGAAAGAGAGATTCCATCTCACGAGCGAGCCCTCCAGGCTAGAATAAGTTGCTGCAGTGACTACATTCCCAAAAAAAATTGATTCAGCTGCGTTACGGAGGAAGTGGAGTTGAAGGGCGCAAGTGAGTGAGAAGAGGGGAAAGAGCGGTTTCAGATGCAATTGAAAACGATGGAGGATTGCAGCATGAATGTGGATCTCAATTCGGAGGGTTTTCCAGCAATGATTGGAAAGGGGATTTTAGGACGCTTCCCAGTTTTATTAATTCTCCTCCTGAGGGTGATGATGTATTTGGAAGTCAGAGGGGAATAGTTTTTTAGTTGAAGCAAAACAAAGCTCAGATGCGTGTTTAGTGAAAGAAATTTTGAAGGAGTAAACTAAAGACGCCTCTATCAAGAAAGAAATTAAAATCCCTAACTACTTTCTTTTACACATTTTCCACCAAAACGCCGTATTTTCCTCAAGCTGTCATAATTCGGCCGGATTTGTCAGCGGGTTGACTTCTTCCCAAAAGCCTCTTCTTGCTTAATGGATCTTTCTTTTGCTTGAAGTGGTTTGCAGTCTGGTACCATTCCTTAACACGTTTACTGCAGATCACTCCATCGTTGGAGGGATACATGTCATTCCTTTCAAAGGTTTTTTAAGAATAAACTAAAGACGAATATAGGTTCGTAGAAAGGTTTCATTTTTACCTATGCACTATCTTGCTTTCAGTTTTCTAAAATCTCATAACGCTTCCTATGAAAAATCTGCTTTTGAGAAAGCGATCCCTTGAGAAATTAAGGTTATATCAAGCTAGAGATATTATTCATCACAGGGCGGCTCTCATGAGTGTATACGTGAATTTAACCCTGAAAGGCTTAATGCGGAAAAAATCTTAATCTTAGAATATGTAAAAGGGAAAGTGATGTCAGGACAGGATCATTGAGATTCAAGATGTAGAGGACAAGAAAATGACACAAAAATTCGAATTACATGGTATTCTGCATCGAGAATTGTAACCAAAAATATCATGTAAATGATGAAATGTGGGAAATAAATCTCTTTCGTCCTTTCTGAAATAATATAGAAATATATTTGATCTCATACTAATGCATTCAGCACGGCGAACCACGTGTATTTGAGTATTCAAGAGCTCTAAGTTGGTATTATAGCAATAGATAAAGGATAGAACTCATTGTCTTAAAAACTTCAGAAAATGCTCACTTTCCATTATTTACCTGCAAATCGTTTCATCCGAAAATTGATTTAATCAGAGGCATATCAGATCAGAGACCATTAACTTTATGATTGCTCTGTGATAATGAGGGCGAATTCATGTTCTCTTAATGTCATTATGATCTGTTGAACATTTAGTGCGCGGCCACTACGATAGCATCACTAAATTATGTAATCTATTTCAACGTCTTCACTCAATCAACAGTAGCGACTTAGTAGATCTAATAGAAAGAATATAAGCGAGAAGTCCTTCCAAAAAATATTGCCTTGCAAAAAGCTGATTTCGGAAAAAAAATTGTGAAACTTTTTCAATCAGTACTTTCATCCTTAAGTAAGACAATGAAATAACCTGAATATACTCGTATAAGAGACTTCGACATACACTTCGTGTAAATTTCGTTGCGACAGTAGAAATTCAGAGACAAATCCATTCTCGATTGCGAAATTGTGTTTATGAAAGCTTACCAGCTAGTTTACTCTTACGCCCACATTACAAAATTCAGAAGCGTAAACTTATTTTTTATTAACTATCTACCACAATTGGATATATGAAAATAGGTTATGGAAAATTACAAAATATGAGCAATTCTAACATGCACCGATAAGCCACGTGGACACGGACTGAGACATGAATGGGAGAATAATAGGCTAATGCTCTTAGGAGCTAATCTGACACGTGAACGAAGGCAATTCCTTTCCCACTCCAACTCGAGACAGTTCCTCGCGACTACTCATGTCGATTAATCTAACACAAAGAGTCACGTAACTCGTAGCAATAAATTTCCGAAAGAGTTGACGGTGCAACGCACCCGGCAATCCCTCCAGCGAATGGGGGTCACAGTATACTTTCCAACTTAGTCCTCTCGCTCCTTTTATCATCAAGAATCATATGCATAGGTGAACGACCTTCTCGCATAATGGGCGCGGGGAAATTATAGTCTGGATGCGGACTGCGTTACAAACGCATTCACGGGGGTCTCCCGTTATGGAATTCGTCCCGTAAAAAAGATGGCCGAGGACCCGGAGCGGGAGGGAAAGATGCGCTATTAAAGAGGGCTGGAGTAATTGAGAGGGTTTTGGATGGGTCGTGGATGAGTTTCGAAGCGAGGGCCGCCCTTACTTCTTATTAAGGTGGCGCTTTAAGAGGACGAGTTCTGACTATTAATTAACAGCGGGGAGCGATATAAGGATAGGTCGTTGAGAGAGAGATGGCGCTGGAGAGTGGAGATGCAGGAAGTGCTGAGCGAGAACGATAACATTGGGGGTTATGCAAAGGTGCACTCTGGTTGAGCGAGTTATATTGTTATTATGCGTGAGGAAAGTTGTGTGAAAGAGGTTACCAACAAACCGGAGCTCAAATGTTAGAAAGGAGTAAAGGTCTTGTTAAATGGAGAAAAAGCAAAGTGAGTTAACAAGCGGTTGTAAAAGGAAGAATGACTCTGGGTTAAGTGTTTAGTGATAAGAATTAAGAGAGGCGAAATAGAGCATAAATTAAATCTGAGCTGTTGCACGTAAAAGCAGCGAAACCGTTATCTGTATACATGATTCATAGCATTCCTGTAAGACATATGATACGCTAGATAGAAGAAAATCCAGCCACAGAGAAATATTACTTAAGTTTTTTAGACCATGATATAATCTTAATGGAATCTACCTATAATTCCTTCTTCGTCCCTCAATAATTGGAGCTGATGATGTTAAATGGTAACGAAACGGAGGTAGTTTACATTTAAATTAAATTGTTGACTCAACAAAGTAAATATTATTTTTCTGTAATTATAACACAGTTTCACTGATTGTAACACCGCAAAATATCATATCGACGAATATATAGCTATAATTAAGATATCATGTTGAGTTCTTCTATATAGAAACTTTCCTATATTAATTATTATAAGTTTTTCTGTATTAAATATCTTTTATATATTTATATAGAGAGCTTAATAGTGGCTAAACTAAACTGAACGACAAGGAATTTTCTAGTGCATTGCTTCGTTAAACCGATTAGAAATCATTTCGCTTCTCTTCTCGAATTGGCGTGTAATTAAAAATCAAGTTTAAGAATATTTCAATATTCTAAGAACAGACTCGAACACAGTTCAGATAAGCAAAATGATGAGTGCCACAGCGGACGATTCCTTGTATTTTGTACGACTTAGATGAATATCAAATTGCAGTCATGAAAGGAATTTCGTGATACATAATCATTAATCACCATGTAAACCTCCATTTAGACGCCTATAAGAGCATGTAAAATTACGTTTCATTCAATATTTTTTATAAACAGTGTCCTTCGTCTACGCGCAAATAATTTTCCCATTTTCTTTTCTTATAACGTGATTCAAAATTCCGAATGCTTCAAAAATATTTTCAATCAATGCAATTTAAGCGGAAGTGGGTGACTGTTGTTCTTCCAACAAATTTCATCTTCCTCCATTTCGCATGTCCTTCACGCTTAGCTACTATGAATGTTAATGCTTTTAAGGTGTCGATTACAGACTTAATATTTGTATAAAATCCTTCAACTCAGTTCATATATCTTGTTTGAGTTATAAAATGAGCCACTCCTAAGATTTCCCGTATTCTCATCGCCATGAAACAGCTCAAAGGTCTCACTATGGATTACTTGATACAAGGCGAACTGCATAATTTGGCCGCATCAGATGCTAGGAAATGGATGCAAAATGACAAATACAAAGCGAAGAACTCTCAGAGGTTTCGTAGGGGAGAGCAGCATCCTCGCAATTTCCTCCAGCATTGATAGACTACGTCATGGTATGGGGAAAACAGATGTTTGTTTGGCTGCAGATCTTTCATGAAAACAGATGCTAAGAAAACAGCTTATTATTGTCTCATCTGAACAGACGCTGAGATCAGATTAGATCATACTTTATCATACTCAACGAATTGCTCGGACCGCGATTTAAGCTATAGTTTATTTCCTTTGGGATTTTTTCTACACTGCTCGAAAATAAAATTCTTTGTAAAGAGTCTCCTCTACCAGAGGAGACTACGATACACTGAAACACATGATTATTTGTCTCCTCTACCCCTTAACGAATATAACGTAATTAAAGTTTGAAATTACGAGAACAACCCAGAATTATTGTTTTCCTCCTCTTTATAATCTGAAAGCTTTGGTCCCACGAATTGATTTCGGTTTTGCTGTTAGGTGGCATAAAAATTGGCTCTCATAAGGCCACAAGAGAATTCAAAGAACAGAGGTGTGACAAGATGAGGTATGCCTAGCATGATGAGGTAAATACTGTGGTAACAGGGATATCATTCCCAGTTTCCTTTCTCACCGAATGTTATCTTAGCCATGAATGCGAATATGGACTGATACTAACGCAGATGTAGGATGGCTCTACTTATCCGCATTAAAAATTTACAAGATAATCAATAATAAATACGACAGATATCAAATAACTCCAACAGCCACAGTGAAATCCCAACTATGACGCGTGATGAAAAGCCGAGGTTTGCAGGGGTCACAAAAATGAATATTCGAGTGGATCAATCGACGAGCGCTGCCTGTGACATCCGCTTTCAATTTGCTACGCCACTGAATCTGAATGAATTCACTGTAAGCATCTCAACATGAAATAAACAAATCGGAACCTTATGCTTAAAACGACTGCACGATGAAAGATTTTCCATTACTCTTTTGAATTTACATTTAAATACTAACAATGCTTGTGGAGTTTTACAGGATGAGTATAAGGAAAAACCTGACCTGGCTCCGAATTCCGTTAGCTTCTCTAACCCGCTGACAGAAACACGACAAAAAGTAATGTCTTTCTCTTCTTTCTTCAACTACCATCGCTTTCCACAAAGTAACGCCTGATCGTTTAGATTTCATTCGGAATGCTAGTTTAGCAGATAAGGCGAAATTATACAGGAAGTATTGGACCACTCTGTCCTATGATACATCTGTAGCTGAAGATGCTACTCCGGCAGCGGAACCGGTCGCGTTGAAAACATACTGTGCCTATGTCTATGTCTATGTATATACCCTGCTAGCCACCTTTCGGCGTGTGGCAGGGGATGCATGCACCAAGACTCTATTTACGTAGTCGATTACTTTCGCGTATCGTTCGCGGAAAAATCGAATTCTTGAATTGGTTCGTTTTCGCATCTATTTCTCTTATTTTCCTCGCTGTATCGGAGCGGCCTATATAGCAAGGAGGGCGCATTATGTCCGCGAAGTCTTCCGAGAACGTGGTTTCTCTGAACTTATTTAATAAATTTATCCTTAGCGTTAATCTTTTTTTTTCTAATGATTCCCATTCCGCGTTCTTGAGCATCTCAGTAACGCTTACTGATTTATCATAGCAGTTCTTCACGAAACGTATCGCCTTTCGTTGCACCTTTTCTATTTCTCGAATACAGCACTTGTCGGCCGGGTCCCATACACTACATGCATACTCAAGTGTGGAAAATCAACAAAGTCTTTCTCTTCTTTCTTCAACTACCATGGCTTTCCACAAAGTTACGCCTGATCATTTAGATTTCAAAAAGTAATAATCTTTTATGCAATTATTTTACGGTAAACGTTTGTCGATTTCTCTTGGGGTTCGCGCTTCTTTCTAACTCGAATCAAAAGATCAGCTAAATCGGAATTAATTCTCGTGATTCTTAAACATTTCGGGAGAGGTCGAACAAGAGAAAAATTTCACATATCCTCGATTCTTTGTGGCCATCAGAATTCATCAGGTTAAAACTTAATTGTATTCCATACGCCTTTTCCATTCAATTCCGAACTTACCCATTAAAGAATTAAGTACTGCTAACTGTAACCACTGGGTTTCCATGCAGATTCACGAACTTTAAGTGATACTCTAAAACTCGGTTAGTTACGTTTGCTAAATTACCTTCGAACAACTTGCACCGAAATCGAATTTCTTATCGAGTCGAATAGGCGTGATTAATACTTTTGCATATACGTCGCTACTTTTTAAGAATGCGTTCAATGTCTGTGTTACTGATGTACTATCCCGAATGGTTATTTGATCGATTAATGTAAATATTAGGGTGAATTTTTTTTCTAAATGTTCCATAACCAAAAAGTAGTTCTCTATTTCCAAGTACGCAACTTTGGTCGTAGATTCATCATGACCGCGTGGCCTAACGGATAAGGCGTCGGACTTCGGATCCGAAGATTGCAGGTTCGAATCCTGTCGCGGTCGTCTCTCTTTTGCCGGACTTGGTGGCGTAGAAGTAGGTCTAACAACTTCGATGTCCTGGGGGGTCTAATTTTGGTTAAACATGGTATTATGTAAAATCGATGTACGCGTAACTTTGTGGAAAGCCATATGAATTTTTTTTTAATTTTCCACAAGATTTAAATCTTGTAGAAAATAAAAAGTTTTCTTGCTTATTCATATGATAATAAGTGAAAAGATTCGCAAAGATTAACTCTAAAGGTGGTCCTTCTCGATTGAAATTCGCCTCTTAAAGGAGAGATTTCTATTATTATTGACGTAAGATTGTTAAGTGCAAACACACTACAGTGTGTTCTTTTTTTAATTTGGCAAGAAGGGTACGATGTTAACGTATGAAATACATAAATATGCTACGATAAATCAGTGAGGGTTACGCACATGCTTCAGGACGAAGGAAGGGAACCTTAAGAATTTAGAAATTTAAACAAAGGATACATTTAATAAATGAGTTCAGAGAAAGAATGGTTATTAGGTGATGTAGTCGATATTATGCGTCCATAAGACGTTCTGGTACTGCGAGGAATATCAGGGAAATAGATGTCAGAACGAATCGATTCAAGAATTCATATTTTCCGCGAACGATAAGCGAAAGTAATTGTTTAGGGAAATGGAGTCATGGTGCATGCCCCCCCTGCCACACACCGAAAGGTAGTTTTCAGGGTACTTACATAGACTAATATAAGGCAAAAGATAAAGACATTGCGTTTGCTTAAAAAATTATATTGAGGTTAATATTATAAAATGCGTTTTAAATCCCTGGCCGATTTTAATTGAAACGAAGTAAATGTGAGTATGACTGTGAGTAATACCCAAATCAGTATGCCACCTCTAGCAATACATAGGCACTCAGGTTGCCATATGTTTAACGCCTCCGCTGAAAGCGGTCCCGGGCCTGAGCTATCGATACACCTTCATTAAGTAGAAGCCCCAGTATTACATTTATTTTCATCCTCTTACGTTCAAGTTTTCCCTGAAGTCAATCGCGTCATAGAAAGGATTTATCATCGGTAGGAAATAGCGACCTACTTGAGATAAATTCACAAAAAACCTCCACGAGAACGTAAGCAGCTCCCAGCGTCGGATCATGAGCATGACGAAAATATTTTGGTCTGTTCACCTTCGGTTTCGATAACCTCCGTCGAAACAAATCACTCACTAAATCAGGAAAAACCTTCCGATAAAGAAAACAAAGAGCTTCTCGGAAGGTGGTGCTCGGAAGGTTCTTCACTTCCCTTAAAAATCTCATCAAGTTTACCTCATCTCCACGGTCAGGGGAAGCGAATGAAATAGAAAGGCGAACGGGCCTTGTGGACGTATGTAAACAGAATGCCTCCTCTTCCGTCCTTGTGGGCCCCGGCCAGGATTATAGATACCCTTGGGGAAGTGAATCAAGAGCGAAGGTGAAAAAGGTTTGTGGAGGACGATAGTAAAATGACGGTGGAATGTATAAAGATGGACTTTCAAGACTTGAAACATCTCAAGAATGATAAGAACCACTCCCATCAATAGCACAGTTATTGCCAGCAGTCGGGAGCAGGTTAGTTATAAGCGTTAATATGCCAATATATTTCCTTCCTTACAATACACTCACTTCGTTAACACGTGACCACCCATTCTACACCCCCAAATCTTAGGACTATAGGGTTAACGAGACACTCAATATACATGACTGAACATCGCCATAGTCTCACCTTTTATTTTCAATCCGGAACTTAATGATCAGGCGCTATAAAAACACCCTGCAAACAGGACGCCTAGCATCCTCGGAGCGCCTGTGGTTATGATGNTTTCCAAAGAAAATAATGCCGCAAACCGAAAAACCGATTTAGACTCGCAATAAAAAGCTGGAAATTTTGTAATATATAAGAATTTGTCCATACGAACCCGTTCCTATAATCCCGTATTCTGCATGACACATGCTCGGAATTTGATGATTGCGGAAATATTGGCTCTCTAATTTTAAGCAAAGATAACAAACTTTCCAATTTTACATAAAAGGAGGTGAAAACTGAATGTAATTATATAAATAGACAAATAGAGTGAATATGAAACGAAGGTCGCACTGCAATAATCTACCGTAAGGACAATCAACGCATAAAGCAAATCGGAAAAGTTTGTTCGTATCTCGGTTTCGCAGACTTTGAATGTGACTGATGCACGAGCGGAAGGAGCTGAGGACTTAATTACCATAGCTAACCGTACAGTCACTTCTCAAGTTGAAACGTAAACTCTATTTTCAATCCGGAACTTGATGATCAGGCGCTATAAAACACCCTGCAAACAGGACGCCTAGCATCCTCGGGGCGCCTGTGGTTATGATGAGCGTAAATGAGACGCAATTGAAGACGTTACCTGACGATAGTACACCACTCAGAGCACTAAAACATATTTCATAATAAATGATGAAGAATTTCACGCATCTTGATGAATGGAATGGTTTCCATTTTTCCTTTGGGTCAGGATGAAGGAAAATGTAACTTTCGTTCATTCTCGTCTCACCCTAGCTTCTAGCTGTAATAACGATGCTGCTGAGGTATGAGCCCTACTGAATAACGGCATCCATTCTGATTCCTCCTAATTCAGTCCTATTAAAATATGTTACTCACAGGGCCGTTGTAATACAATGGACTGATACTATCGCAGATGTAGGATGGCTC
>KZ308150.1:1807333-1827481 GCA_000376725.2 Ladona fulva | reverse complement strand
TCCTTAGTGTTAATCTTCTTTTTTCTAATGATTCCCATCCCGCGTTCTTGAGCATCTCAGTAACGCTTACTGATTTATCATAGCAATTCTTCACGAAACGTATCGCCTTTCGTTGCACCTTTTCTATTTCTCGAATACAGCACTTGTCGGCCGGGTCCCATACACTACATGCATACTCAAGTGTGGAAAATCAACAAAGTCTTTCTCTTCTTTCTTCAACTACCATGGCTTTCCACAAAGTTACGCCTGATCATTTAGATTTCAAAAAGTAATAATCTTTTATGCAATTATTTTACGGTAAACGTTTGTCGATTTCTCTTGGGGTTCGCGCTTCTTTCTAACTCGAATCAAAAGATCAGCTAAATCGGAATTAATTCTCGTGATTCTTAAACATTTCGGGAGAGGTCGAACAAGAGAAAAATTTCACATATCCTCGATTCTTTGTGGCCATCAGAATTCATCAGGTTAAAACTTAATTGTATTCCATACGCCTTTTCCATTCAATTCCGAACTTACCCATTAAAGAATTAAGTACTGCTAACTGTAACCACTGGGTTTCCATGCAGATTCACGAACTTTAAGTGATACTCTAAAACTCGGTTAGTTACGTTTGCTAAATTACCTTCGAACAACTTGCACCGAAATCGAATTTCTTATCGAGTCGAATAGGCGTGATTAATACTTTTGCATATACGTCGCTACTTTTTAAGAATGCGTTCAATGTCTGTGTTACTGATGTACTATCCCGAATGGTTATTTGATCGATTAATGTAAATATTAGGGTGAATTTTTTTTCTAAATGTTCCATAACCAAAAAGTAGTTCTCTATTTCCAAGTACGCAACTTTGGTCGTAGATTCATCATGACCGCGTGGCCTAACGGATAAGGCGTCGGACTTCGGATCCGAAGATTGCAGGTTCGAATCCTGTCGCGGTCGTCTCTCTTTTGCCGGACTTGGTGGCGTAGAAGTAGGTCTAACAACTTCGATGTCCTGGGGGGTCTAATTTTGGTTAAACATGGTATTATGTAAAATCGATGTACGCGTAACTTTGTGGAAAGCCATATGAATTTTTTTTTAATTTTCCACAAGATTTAAATCTTGTAGAAAATAAAAAGTTTTCTTGCTTATTCATATGATAATAAGTGAAAAGATTCGCAAAGATTAACTCTAAAGGTGGTCCTTCTCGATTGAAATTCGCCTCTTAAAGGAGAGATTTCTATTATTATTGACGTAAGATTGTTAAGTGCAAACACACTACAGTGTGTTCTTTTTTTAATTTGGCAAGAAGGGTACGATGTTAACGTATGAAATACATAAATATGCTACGATAAATCAGTGAGGGTTACGCACATGCTTCAGGACGAAGGAAGGGAACCTTAAGAATTTAGAAATTTAAACAAAGGATACATTTAATAAATGAGTTCAGAGAAAGAATGGTTATTAGGTGATGTAGTCGATATTATGCGTCCATAAGACGTTCTGGTACTGCGAGGAATATCAGGGAAATAGATGTCAGAACGAATCGATTCAAGAATTCATATTTTCCGCGAACGATAAGCGAAAGTAATTGTTTAGGGAAATAGAGTCATGGTGCATGCCCCCCCTGCCACACACCGAAAGGTAGTTTTCAGGGTACTTACATAGACTAATATAAGGCAAAAGATAAAGACATTGCGTTTGCTTAAAAAATTATATTGAGGTTAATATTATAAAATGTGTTTTAAATCCCTGGCCGATTTTAATTGAAACGAAGTAAATGTGAGTATGACTGTGAGTAATACCCAAATCAGTATGCTACCTCTAGCAATACATAGGCACTCAGGTTGCCATATGTTTAACGCCTCCGCTGAAAGCGGTCCCGGGCCTGAGCTATCGATACACCTTCATTAAGTAGAAGCCCCAGTATTACATTTATTTTCATCCTCTTACGTTCAAGTTTTCCCTGAAGTCAATCGCGTCATAGAAAGGATTTATCATCGGTAGGAAATAGCGACCTACTTGAGATAAATTCACAAAAAACCTCCACGAGAACGTAAGCAGCTCCCAGCGTCGGATCATGAGCATGACGAAAATATTTTGGTCTGTTCACCTTCGGTTTCGATAACCTCCGTCGAAACAAATCACTCACTAAATCAGGAAAAACCTTCCGATAAAGAAAACAAAGAGCTTCTCGGAAGGTGGTGCTCGGAAGGTTCTTCACTTCCCTTAAAAATCTCATCAAGTTTACCTCATCTCCACGGTCAGGGGAAGCGAATGAAATAGAAAGGCGAACGGGCCTTGTGGACGTATGTAAACAGAATGCCTCCTCTTCCGTCCTTGTGGGCCCCGGCCAGGATTATAGATACCCTTGGGGAAGTGAATCAAGAGCGAAGGTGAAAAAGGTTTGTGGAGGACGATAGTAAAATGACGGTGGAATGTATAAAGATGGACTTTCAAGACTTGAAACATCTCAAGAATGATAAGAACCACTCCCATCAATAGCACAGTTATTGCCAGCAGTCGGGAGCAGGTTAGTTATAAGCGTTAATATGCCAATATATTTCCTTCCTTACAATACACTCACTTCGTTAACACGTGACCACCCATTCTACACCCCCAAATCTTAGGACTATAGGGTTAACGAGACACTCAATATACATGACAGAACATCGCCATAGTCTCACCTTCTATTTTCAATCCGGAACTTGATGATCAGGCGCTATAAAACACCCTGCAAACAGGACGCCTAGCATCCTCGGGGCGCCTGTGGTTATGATGAGCGTAAATGAGACGCAATTGAAGACGTTACCTGACGATAGTACACCACTCAGAGCACTAAAACATATTTCATAATAAATGATGAAGAATTTCACGCATCTTGATGAATGGAATGGTTTCCATTTTTCCTTTGGGTCAGGATGAAGGAAAATGTAACTTTCGTTCATTCTCGTCTCACCCTAGCTTCTAGCTGTAATAACGATGCTGCTGAGGTATGAGCCCTACTGAATAACGGCATCCATTCTGATTCCTCCTAATTCAGTCCTATTAAAATATGTTACTCACAGGGCCATTGTAATACAATAACATGGATTTTTACCGTTCAAAGCGCTCTGGCTCAGTGAAAAAACCAAGGACAAAATAACTCTCTCCTCATCTTGCCTGAGCCTCATCAATAAGACTCATTCTTTCCCAAAGTTTGGAGTGGCAGCCTATACTATGAACCATCAATCCCTGGGGCTGATGACTGAACTGACTCTCTAATATGAGATTATGAGATATTTTACTCCTATACGATGTGGTGAAAAATTATAAATTATTAACATAAAATTACAATTACAAAACATTGGTCCCAAGAATAACTATGAAACTACGTTGCTGCCATAAGAATATTAGTATTACTATATTAATATGACATAATTAATACCTATGGTTCCACAAATAAATAATGGAACATGAGCCAGCATACAACCGTTTTTCATTACCTATAAATAACTTCATAGCGTCACCAAAGTACATTTTAATATAGTTTTTAACTGTGATTTTTTCTTATATTTTTCTATATAATAATAAAATGTAAAATTAATTATTTCATTTATAGCAAAATGTGGTAATCAGGAAATAAAATATGTATTAAATCTGAAGTTATTATTTTTTTCAAATTTTAGTTCCAAATTAGAAATTGATAATAAATCTTGGAAGGCGCACTTATAAAACACACTCAAGCGGTAAAAATGCCATTCCAGTAAACAAAATAAATGATTATCTGGGAAAATATAAAATTTCGGAAAACTTCAGAGGGAAAACCCAAGTTAAATTCGAAAAAATAATAAGTAGCCGTTGGTAGATAAGCTCTGTGGGTGTTTTGGAATGCCTTACCCATACGCAGAATCTCCTGTGGTAATACCGTATTTTTATTTGGTTTTAACGCCCCAAAAAATAAAATTGATTTCAATATCTGATTCGTATGATGCAAGGCTTCCGGCAAAGTTCCCGGAAACGGGAAATTTTCAATTAAAGCGCCGTTATTTACGTTTCATTTTCCATATAAGAAATAAAAGGAGCTGTGGAAAAATCAACAACGTTGCTTTCATTCTCCTTTTTGAAACATCTAACATAAACAAATATATGACTTTCGTTTTTAAATGTGGCTAAAAAATACCGATTTGATATAATTCTATAAATATGGAATGAATATTTCCTCATACATCTATAAAAGCCGGTTCTATAAATACATACATATGAACACCTACACCGAAATATTTCTCTATTTGGCAGTCAAAAGTTATTAAGGAGGTATTCATTTTGTATCTCGTTACAGAATACGTGCTTTAAGACGGTATTACCTTAAAACCAACTGAGGTATCCGACGTTTGATAGAAATGCGTCAAAAGCAAATTGGATAGCTGACGCATTTTTTCTACAAATATGAATGATTAGCTGATCAATTTTGTGTACTTCAATACCCTGAAAAATCTTGTATGATAAGCAATATTGACGAGTGGAGTTAATGCTATTTCAAGGTACTTGCAGTTTCATATGAATAACTATAACTATTTAAAGGTAAATAAGATCAGCGTAAAAAAAACATTAATTTACATGATTTTAGCGAAACTATCGGTTAATACCATTTTTTCTTAAATTACTATTTTTACGCTTTTGAATTGGAAGGTATGCATCCTGTAGAGTTAGCAATTTCAAAAAATGCCGTACATTCGCATTCTTTATATAAGAACAACCTAAAAGGATTGTATGGCTATGACTCTGACAAAAATATGTAGAATATTAATTCTCTGCGTTTCCAGGGGTGAAAATAATTTCTTTTAAGGTAAATCCCTATCCATCCGAGCCTTGCCATATATTTCTGCGTAAAACCCAATGCCTCTTTGCAGCATGTTCCAGCAATACCTATTTAATTTTTAAAACGATAAAAAAACTGTCGAAATCGTAGCGATGAAACCAAATCTTAAATCTATAACTAAAATATCTGGTGAATTATATAATAAATGTATATCTTCTTCAAGAACATGCACCCAGCCACTAAAAGCAGGGAGATTTCCGGGAATGTATTCCTGATCTATTATAAAAAATACCATGGAAAACTATATGATCCTGGAAGATGCAGCCAGCTTTTTAAAGACACTTTCTTGCGAAATAATGTGTCTTTTATGTGGGTATAGATATACGGTTATAAGAAAGCCTCTGTTAGTGAAGGAGACATCACTCAAAACAGAAGATTCGTTTATGTCATCAAGGCTGTTGTAATTTCTGAGCAAAAGCTATAATTTTTTATAAGAATAAGCTTATTTTATAAAATGTATTTCTTTCGAAATATGTAAATTAATAAATATTTTTTTCCAAAGAAAATAATGCCGCAAACCGAAAAACCGAATTAGACTCGCAATAAAAAGCTGGAAATTTTGTAATATATAAGAATTTGTCCATACGAACCCGTTCCTATAATCCCGTATTCTGCATGACACATGCTCGGAATTTGATGATTGCGGAAATATTGGCTCTCTAATTTTAAGCAAAGATAACAAACT
This sequence comes from Ladona fulva, assembly GCA_000376725.2. Classification (NCBI taxonomy): domain Eukaryota; kingdom Metazoa; phylum Arthropoda; class Insecta; order Odonata; family Libellulidae; genus Ladona; species Ladona fulva. The sequence goes on along the minus strand of KZ308150.1, from coordinate 1,821,958 downwards.
TTCCAATTTTACATAAAAGGAGGTGAAAACTGAATGTAATTATATAAATAGACAAATAGAGTGAATATGAAACGAAGGTCGCACTGCAATAATCTACCGTAAGGACAATCAACGCATAAAGCAAATCGGAAAAGTTTGTTCGTATCTCGGTTTCGCAGACTTTGAATGTGACTGATGCACGAGCGGAAGGAGCTGAGGACTTAATTACCATAGCTAACCGTACAGTCACTTCTCAAGTTGAAACGTAAACAGTAAGGGAGTGACTTGGATTAAACTCGTGCGGGATAACGAGTGGGAACGTAGGGAACCCCAACTGCCAGCTAGATACCAGTCGAGATGACAGATGCTACTGACCCGTGCAGCGGAAATTAAATTAATTGAAATGGACTCCTAGGGCGACCAGCTGAAGAAAATGGAGCGCGACTTGGTCGGAGCGGAGGAAAAAATCAGAAGGTAAATACATTGTTTAGTGGAAAAATAGTCTTTGGGGGGAGGAAGGCAGCCTTGGCTACATTGGACGCATTGGACTGGGAGGAGTCCACACGTGTCGCCGGGGCAATTCCGGAGATGACGTAAGCCAATTAAGATGGAGACTTTAAAAAGAGCCATCCTCACACACACACGGGCGTGACCGGCAGATGACCGTGAGCAATAATTGTTCATCAAAAGGGTTAAGCAATGGAGGAGTGGCTGCGGAGATGCATCAACTGGAAAGAACGAGAGAGGCGCCTCGGATGGCATTTAGTTTGTGCATCTCCGCTGGATGCGCATCTCTTAATTACTCACCGTTATCTCTCTCCCGCAGTCGGCCTTCAATCTAATCTGGGGATAAAATTTCCTCGGGAGAGCAAATATTTTCTGGGATTATCTTCAGTGAAATAAGTACATCTCACCATCGCTCCCTCGCCTTTTATTCCACTTCCTTCCTACTTTTCCTTAAGTAAGTTCTTCGTTGGGAATGCACTTCCATAGTTCACTTCCTATATACAAATCTCTTTCTCATTTACTTACGTGGATTCCACCGAAGATACGATTCACAATTATTTTAATTGCTTTTGACATATGTTCCTTAAATATATATTAGGGAAATTCCCAATCCGCCCTTTTTTTCACTCATTTACGAATTCCTGAATCAAGGAAAGGGATAAATTTAACTTAGCTCTATAAGGCGTTCACCGGGGACAATTCCTAAAACGGTACGTCTGAATTTTCAGCAAGATTACCCAATTGAGTAGTGCAGCCGCCCGCCAAGTGGACGACCCGGGTTAAAGTACTGGTATTGACATTTTTCATATCCGGTTATCCTAAGAAATTCCTTAAAATTTAATTCCATCAAAAATCCATTGATTTTCAATCTATTGTAACCTTTTTTGCATCATTAATATATATTAATACCTGACATTCTCTTTCTCATTTTTCAACATTTTACGCATATTTTCATGTAATCGTTACGGCGATCATATAACACGGTGAAAATAAAAAAATCCGTTAAGTAAACATTTTGATAAATTGGTTTTGTGTTATGTTACTCTTAGTCAAGGCCGAGACTAATAATGAAGCTCTAGAATATATTTCTTTGATTTTTTTCTCGCGGTAACTGATGGACCCATGCAACAAGATATATGCATAATGTTAACTATACCTTCCAAGAACTAAATGTCCCTGAATTAATAAAGCAAATTCGAAGCTGGATTTAAATTTCCTTTTCTACGATCTCATATTCCACCTTAGAAACCATCTTGATATCGTAATTTGTTTAGCTTAGTAATTTCATATATGTGTATTCAAAATCAATAAAGGTAATGCTTTACTTTAAAAGCCGATAGTCAAAGCATATATTTGAAAATATAAGTCCAAAAATTTGTCAACGGAACACTTTAAAATAACTTTCCCTTTTGAATTATAGATTTGGGGCAAACCTTCTTAGAGAGTGAGAATATGAAATTTCCGTTTCTACGAACCTCAAAACCTAAAATAGAAAAATGTGAAAGCTAACCCTTTGTCTGAGTCCTTAAATTCTTCGACTCATTATACGTTTCTCGTCCTCCCATCATTCCTGTCATCACATCTTTCAACGCCTCTTTTTCCTTCACCAAACTCAATCAACCCTTATCCATCTCAATAAAGTAGATACACATCCCAGAGATGATTACGACTTTATCTCCACTATTACATGAAGATTTATCAGCCATTCTCTTTACTCTTTCCTTTCATAACATAAATACGAATACAATCTTCCTTTGTATTTATATCCATGAGTCCCATGTCCGCATACATCTCGGAAGCGGATTCAATTGGGTCCCAGGACATGCGGGGTTATTATATCCATCTCAATCTTCGGCTCGTATCCTTTAGAAGCGTCCCAACCGTCCTCTTCAATTACACTCAGGAAGGAGGCCTTGTGATACGACAGAATTCCTCGAAACTTTAGTTCTTGGAATGGTGCCGTGATATCATACACACGAAAGAATCTCTCGTTTCGCTCTAATTTTTTATCTTAAGAAGTTGTGTAACACATTCAGATGAAGAGAGAACCATAGGAAGCTAGATCTTATTTTTAACATCCCGCTGCATCATCGCGGACTTCTGCCCTCTCCTTCTGGAATGTCCGGAGACGTGACTATTAACTGTTAAAAAAACACGTCATTCCTCTTAATTCTTGAGGAAAGCCACTTCCTGTGTTCTCTAGCCTTTCTTTAAAGTTGTTTCTCCATAGGCGGCGTTTTTTCTTCCTCTAAGAAATTGTCTGTGTGGTACACATTTCATCAACAACAGTCTTAAGAGAAAAAAATGAATTCCACTTAAGCTCCATTCAGAGAAATTGTACAAATGAGGGATACGAATAGACTCTAAACAGTTTCGCCTTGAGTAATTTTAAACTAACGACTCTGACGCATTCTAAGAGATTATTATAACAAGGAAATTGAAATTGATATAGCTCTTGGGTAATGGAACGCCATCAATATTGGACGACGGTCAAATGACGTGCAATCCAAATTTATTTTCATTTTCAAGAACCATTCTGATGACATCTTAGTGCTACATGAAATTCTACGTTAGAATTGAATTATTACTTTGATTACATAAACATCCCATTCATACGATTTCCCGCTGAAATGTGTCGTTCTTATCTTCATAAATGATTACAGAATGGTGCTAAGGCGATTGTAACATTGAAATTACAATAATTCGTTTCCAATTTATTTGAGGTCAAAGTACAGTATCTTTGAGACTTTTCTTGTTTTGCTGAAAAAACATTTGATGGCATTGGACTCAATTTTGCGGTGATGCATGATACAGACAAAATGGAAAGTAAATTTATTTACTTTACCCACACCAAAGAAAATGCGCAATGAAACTAGTGATGTATTACGTATTGCCTGAAGATGATTCAAAGTAGCGAAACAAGAGTAGCACTACGTATTTTCTGTGGTGTAAGTAAAGTATATTGCTTTACTTTCAATTTTTGTTTTGCGGGAAACCTAAAAGAGTTCACTAAGGGGAATAAGCATCGGTTGCGATATAGAAATTGTGTACATTAAAATATCCCCCCGTTTTATAAGATGGTCCTTGGTTTTCAATAGACACCTTGTCATCACATTCCAAGGATTGGTTTCTCTGTATGACTCAATTTTCGAGCAAAGGCACTCAAAGCAGTACACCGGAAGCATATCAATCTAGATCACTTATTTAGGGAGATGAAAATCCATTACGTTTAGGCTTATCTATTCCAATAAGTCAGCGAATTCAATTCAAACTGTGAGAAAATGTGGTACGAGTCAATGTGCTGTTTCCAGTAAATAAGCGAGGCCATTCGCGTCTCAAGATTTCTCTGGTTTTGAAAAGTAGTTCAAACGGTATTAAGGAACATAGACATGCAAGCAATCTCCTTTGTGAAATAGCTATTTTGCCATTTCAAAAGAGAGCGTTCATTCTGGCGTTATTTTCCTTTCTTAAACAGAATAGTGTATCGATTATACAATGGATGCTATCCGTTAAAACTGAGCTGAAATACTGAAAAATACTGACCACCACCTGAGAAAACAAGTAGAAACTGATCTCTAGCTTCTTAATTGTAGTAGTAGAATGCTGTTGAGGTTTTTTAATTAAAATTTATTTAGAGGTGTTGCAATTTTATTTGGGATTGAGACTATAAGTGCTTTCCTTCATCTAAACCTTTGTCATTGAATTTAAGGAAATAAAAGAACTGTTTCACTCTTCCTAAATGTAACGAGGAAAGAGTAAAAATTTGGTGCAAAACCTCGAAGCAGTGACTTACGAAAGTTATACGGTTATATAATTCCTTACAAATAAATTGGTAAGAAAATGATAATTTTTATACTAATATATAAAAAAGAATCCTCTTTATTCTCTTTCGTGAAATGTTACAAGAGCCGTTTCGATAACGACTTTATCAAATTACGTAGTCCTCTACGATACATAGGCGATGATAGAATTTTGTGATAAAGCATAAGACCCTCTTGAAAACGCTTTTTTAACATACAAGCATTGAATAAAACCAATTCATTTTCGTTTATTTGATTATAGGAATGTACTGATTAATTATTGGTCACTTTACATTTAATTATTTAAATCAAACTATTATTGTTTTATAACCACTTTTAAACTCTAATATATTTCTTTGTCGATCTTTCATAATTTTACCCGGAAAAGTCCTTAAAATCCTCCATAAACTTTTCTTCGTGCAAGGCTGAATAAACCTACCAAAGAAAGACATTTTCCGATGAAACACGTTCGGGCAAAAAGTTTGAGAAAATGAAAAGTTTCCCCGATTAATTCCGTCGAAATGGGATCAACCGTACGTAATCAACTGAAAGTACACCTCTAATATTGCAGTACCCTAAACAGAGACGGAAGCAGGCTGGTAATTAGCCCATACGCGCCACGGTACGAAATCTCTCGCATTCTCATACTACGTTGACCTCATTGGCCCCTTTTATCTCATTTCGGTTGTAATAGCCACGTAGGAAACCTCAGTTAAGCCAAATCGAAAACAGCGAATGGAGATTATGAAGATTTGGAGATACAGAAAGACTTGTAACGCCCCTTGATCGTACGAAGGCATCATATTGAAGGGCGAGAAAAAGGAACTAAGAGCCTTTTATCGGTTTTCTCACGCAACCTCTAAAGCAATACATACGATATTAAAGGGACTTGGACACGCTTTGGCAACAAAATTCTTATAGTATACTTTGATCGTTCAGGCAATCGACGATGATTACTCAAGTTATTTCAGAAACATTCGATCAAGGAACTCTCAACTATCTACAAACAAGATTAACTTTCTTTTCAAAAAAGAATGAAAGCAATTCCAAATTTATTTAGTTACATACATAAATATTTCTGACAATATTTCTCTTCTTATTAAGCATGTTATTTGTCTCGTGTATTCACAAAACTCGCCCATACTTTAATACTTCACACATCTGCCACTTCAGATATATCCATACAACTTTTCATAAATTCCCTTTTATGCTTTAATCTAAGTCTCTTTTCTTAAGTCTTTAACTGGATTTACAACCGAATTTTCTTCGGTCAGCATCTCTCTCTCATTCCGCGCACAATTTTCCCGTATACAATCTTAGTCAATCTACGTAAAAGATTATTCATAACATAAAAAATTGCAGGAACTAAAGAGAGAGGAGGACCCTAAATATATTAATATATGATCGATATATTTATTTTAAGAGAGGAATAAAAGAAATAACAGCTTTAGATGTTTATGATGTCAAACCTGACAGTTAAGTTTGGAGAGTAATGAATGTTGCATTGAAATTAAAGAAATACTATTTTATAAATTGAATATTTTGTCAGAGATATACCTAATTGAAATAAATGTTATTAAAACTATTTTCCATCAAAGATCTGAAAGAAACTTCAGATGTCAGTTCTAATCTATTTTTCGTTTATATGTAGAGTAACAGTAGGACAATAATGACTTTCTCACGTCGTTCTGTACATACATGCTTAAGTAGAAAAATCAGCTCTCAGCCAACCTATTCCAAGTGATTGCTTTTTGAGGAAAATCCTTTTCTCTCTCCATCAATACCATAACTTATACACCTTAAATACAGAATGCCTACAGCATTGCAATTTATGCTTCCTACGTAGATATATCGTATAGATCTATTTTAAACACGAGCCGATTCATGAATGATTTGGTGCTTTCCCGGTGAAAGGAGTTCACTTCTTCCTGAAGATGACTCCGGAGACAGGAGTCGAATAGATGATTCTAATCAAAGAGACAACCCGGTTGGAAACTCCAGGAACCTTCATGTTGAGCCACTTTTACTGTCTTTCACAATCGTTTACAACATTTAGATTAACTAAAGGCACGCTGAACTTATTAATTCGATTACATTGATTATTACTGCAGGAATAAATTTTTGATATATTGAGACATATTCGGGAAGGAATGGTAAATTTAGAAAAGAATCTTATCACATTTGCATTAATTTGGTTACACTTGCAATCAGTGTTAAATAAGAGTTTTAAAGTGGAATAAATTGAATCGAATAAATCTATAGAATAAAAGTTTATTTACGAGTGATGATTGCATCTCCTGCTAGTAACAAGACCAGAGTGGTAAAACTCATTTTATTAGAATCATGTTGATGGTGAATTTACCATCGTCAGTCGAAAGAAACGTATGTTTTCATTACATATCATTGGTTAAACGCAACACTAAGAAAAATTGAAATTCCAATCTTTGCAACGGAAACAAGGATAGGGCACTTTTATCAAAGTATCTCCTACGTTTGTAGGATTTACTCACTTCAGACATTCGTTATCCTTGCAATTTTGTCCACTACAGCTTTTCGAAGCGATGCTCTGTCATGTAGCTCCCACAATTAAACAGCGACGCGTGCTTAGCGTTCTACCTAAGAGACTGAGGATACGTCATTCAGGCCGTTAATAACATTTCCTACAGGTCCTTTTTTCCGGTAGAAAACCATTTGCAAACTCTTCTCTCACTCTTGGAAACAACGACGAATTTTCCGCCACTGAAGTATTTAACGGTGACGTTTCTAGGTTGCTCACGAGTAAATAATCCATTAGGCCCTAATTTCTCGACTCGCTCAGCTTCTCGCTTATACGGTCTTCCTCAGTTTTCGCATCTTTTGAGAAGAGAATTAAGTACCATATTTTACATTTTGGATTATTCTCGCAAGAGACAAACGTACTTAAAGGATCAGCAAATTTCCAGATTTTGTTTTTCAGGACAGAAATGTGTAATTTCAAGTTATTTCTCCGACTGATTGTTTACAACGCTATAAGTGGATCCTTAACTACTGTACTCTTTAAATCCCAAATCAGCTATTCTCAGGTATGTTAATCATGCATTGTCACATCAAGATATGTACAAGCTGAACGTCAAAAATGAATTTATCATTTATAATTCCCACAGAAAATGGACATAGTAGTTCCTCAGGTCTGGTATTCGAACCTGAATCTTCCACTCGGGAACTATTCTGTTCGCACGCCTTAAGGTGCTATAGTATCCTCACCCCTTTCCTAGTGCGATCATTACTAATTCTTGGAAAACCTTCCATTTCTTTTCGCTGTAACTAGTATTTTTCATGAGAATTCAGACGTATGTACTGCTACAAGGATTCATTGGATTCAGATCGGGTAACTTTCCTGCTGCGGACTATTCACTGAGAAAGCCTGGAATTCTTGTTAGGATACAATCTACCTATGTAAGTACCCTTTAAGCCACATTTCGGCGTGTGCTAGGGGGTGCATGCACCATGACTCTTTCCCCCTAATCGATTAATTTCGCGTATCGTTCGTGGAAAAAATGAAACCTTGAATCGATTCTTTTTAACATCTATTTCCCTGATATTTCTCGCAGTACCGGAATGGTCTATGTAACGTGGTGTACACTTTATATCGGCTAAATCATCTCTGAACGTATGCTCATGAAATATGCGAATAACGAAGTATGAAAACCAAGTTAACAAACATCTTCTAAAACATATTCTATACACTTAATTTTTATATACCGCTGGAGTCATCTTCAAAGTGATATTTCGAGAAAGCTATGATCGATGTCAGACCGTATTTGATGCAATATTGGGAATCCTTGTCTGTAGGGTCCTGTGCATTTGTATAAGAAGTGACGCCCTCTGTGTGAAAATCCCACCTTCCCGAAATTTCTTTGATCTACGGAAAAGAAAAAAGGCCATTTCGCAATGACTGACGACGAAAAATCCTTAGAACATCAATTTGTATGTAAACTGGTCGGTGATTAGAATTTTGCATACTTTTCCGAGATAATTTCGTTAGCTAGTCAGATCACATACTTGTTTCAGGGGATAAAATAACCAACGCAGACCATAATGAAAAATGTTGATAGTATAAACAAAACAAAATGAATTAAGCTAATCTAGGTTGTACGCACAGCGAATAATGAATTTTTATATAATTTGACCAACTAAAATCGAGCACCAAAAGTTAATGGATTTTTTACAAAGTACGTACTGTAACTTTAACCGCTAACACAGATAAATAATCCGAAGCAACGCAAGTTCCAGATTAACTTTTATCCCTGAATTCACGTAGTTATTTGAATCTGACAGCAACTTATAAATAATATTCAGATATAAATAAAGAGCAAAATTGAATAATACATTTTTAGTTTTTGTTTGGATGTTTTGAGATGGTTTTCCAACGGTCTTTGAAATCTTTCAGAGCGTTGAAGCGTCCTATGAGGTGTTTGCAAGTGCCTGTTTTGGAAAACGTTAATGCTTTGAGTAAACCTTCCCTCTTGCTTAAATCATTAGACTACTAAATGTTTCGCTAGATTTCTTTACACAGCTTCAGTATCGCACTCGTATCTTAAACATATTTCGAATGAAAGAATGATAAATTCGTTCAGTTATAAAGAAATTGACCTGAGAGAGATATTAAAACACTTCTTCCTGCAAAGAAATAGTTGGATTTATTCTTGTGAACATCTGTTCATCTCACACATGACTCCGCTCCACTTTTCAATGCTTTTAAGACCACACGTCAGTTTTCAGGGCTCTTGATCGAGGAAAAGAAAGATTAGAAGAATTATCTCGTTTATTCCGTATTCGCTCACTTGTGAAACGATGAAGAACGTCACGTTTTTGTCTAAAACTAAATAATGAACCGGGAAGCATTTCCCCTAAAATTAATTAATGCCGTTAAGCACATAATCATCCTCGTCTTTCAGTTATAAACTAGAGCTAAATTATGAAGAGTTAATTACTCCTTCCGAAGAGGGACCAACCAATATGATAAAGACAAACTCAAGGAACATGACTTGACTTACCGATGCCAATATGCTTGAAAAGCGACTGAGAAATGCAACCGCACTGATCTCAAAACGCAAATAGCTCTCAGATTCTGGTTCATAGATCTTCCCACCCTGGTTTTATCCATAATTCCATGTTCCGGCATGCCATTCATCTCTATCCTATTTCGAGTTTCGACGCTGACGAATCCAAGCCTCCACTAGACCCGACTTCATTTTCTATTCAAAGCTAGTAGATGTTACGCATATTACAGAGGAAATTCGATTTACGAGTTTCATTCTTTACTAACTGCGACGCGTATCTCGAAACACGATGGTGCATTGCATCTAAAGAAAAATTTGTTATTTCGTTCCCAGGTATCTTGATAACGTAAATGGACGAATTCCATAAGAACAAGCAAGTCCTGCATAATTATTCACACATAGCAATTAGAATGGACCTGAGATCTGAGAAAGACAAATGCACATGTCCCCAAGAGTTAACAGAAGTGAAAAATAGCGACGTAACTGGGACTCGTACCCAGGTGTCCTACTAGTGATATTCTAATCTCTAAACTACCATTCCGCGTCCGTTTAGAGGTTGCGATACCTGCCCGGGAAGTGGGGGATCTGGGCTCGAATCCCAGTCATGTCGCTACTTTTCACCTCTGTTTCTTCTTGGACCTGCATGTTTCATTACTTGAGGGAGTAACTTGAGCTATTGCTCGAATCTTAAAGTTAAGGAACAGATATGACATCTCCCGTGAAAAGTTTTTTTTTAAGTTCGTACATAAAACCCATTTTAACCGACTTGTGAGTCATTACTAGGAATTATCATCATCGGCTCCCTCTTTCGATATACCTAATTACGTTTTACATTCATCTCTCCGTTTGCCTCGATTTTCTTATTCCATCAGAGGCTTTCATTCCTACTCAGCCCATTGCTAAAATGTTGCCTCTTCCTATCCATTGTTCTCATACCTCCTAAATCTCCTACGGTCACCATTTGCTTATGCAACTTTAAATGCATAAATTATCCTCGTTCAGTTGATCATCAAAGTGAATGATCTCCTTTTATTTTACGATGGAATCTCTAGCCTCATTAAGCAGTCACTGTTTAAGTTTTTACACCGACGTCCATATTCTTATATCGCTAGCCAATTTTCTGCAATTGGCATGAGCTGAAGAACATCAAAGGATCATCTGAGGTTGACAGAGTGTTAAATTTCCCCTGCTACCTAGCTCTTCCGCCTGCTATCAGATCGGTAGTTGTAGCATTGAATGAGGATGATATCATCCACTTCTGTTTTTTAATTTGAAAGGTGGAGATACAATAGGAAAGTTATCCTAGGAGAGACTATGATTGTTTATCTTTCACTATCTTAGAGATTTAATCCATTTTCTCGTACGTAGGAGTTACAAGCATATGTCATACATTTTTGCTATTACTTCATCTTGAAGAATGCATGTAAAGTTTGTGTCGAGGGACTGACTTTTTGGAGTATAAAGCCTTTTCAGAGATCAGAAGCGCTCTGAAATTGCCAGGTATCGGGATCCTGTGTAAATGTTAAACAGCATTCTGTCTTATATTTGAAAAAAACGACATTTTTTAGCTGGCAAAGTTCAAGGTTTCGATCCAAAGGTGAAAGTACTCCACCTACACACTCATTCCATAAGAGGACAAAAATATAATAGTTTCACGAGAACAGCTTAGAACAAAGTTTAAGAGGATTTGATGAGACAAGAGAACTTCTGATGTAAGTCTTACTACGTTGACATGTTTCCAATTTGAGAAGGATTACCACACTTTTTTACTAACGATTGGGTTCCAAGATAGAACAGCCGTCAAATGGTATTTCACTAGATAATTGACGTCTTAAAAAAAAATTTATAAATAATTTTCCACAAGAAACAAAAATTTTGGCTTCAATTATTTCTTAAGATCTGCCAGAAAAACTACTAAGATTGAATGGAAAATAAACTGAGCGTAAACGAGGTCGAGTATAAACTGAATAATTCTTTTTACAATTCACTACATTTTTGCGTCCTTTTTTTGCGAATTTTCGCTACTTAACTGTGTTTACGGTAATTTACAATATTATGCGTTTGAATCAATTTAAATGTACAGCGTTTTCCACAATATCTTAATTATAAAGTTAAATGTGTGTATTACTATGTATTGACATATTATACATATATTTATTAAATACATGTATGTATATGTAAGATATTTATTTTTTAAATATGACGCTATTAATGCTATCGGTTCAAGTATGATATGATTCATTTGGATGAGCTAATTTCTGATGAATTACTTCTGCAGCAAAGTTGGCTCTGTGTAACATATTAAGTGACCTACTTGAAAGCAGTAATGTGGTTATATTACTTTATGTATATTGCAGCGACATGTTTTACGAGGGAAGGCTAAAACATTTTCTGAGAAAAACAACAACGAAGAGAGCTTATTTATATTATATTAAGAAATAAACTTCTTCTTCTTCTTCTTCAATTCAAGACGTTATTGTAATTGAATTCGTCTAATCAAAAATAGCATAAAATAAGGAATTACGGAACGCCCAAAAATCTTGTAATGAGCGCAGATTAGAGAGAGCCACATATTCCCGTTGTAAAGTTCTTAGCTGGAGAGAGAATCTTGTGAATTAAACATAAGGCAGATTTTAGTTGGAAGAATCTGAGCTCAGGTACGTACCTCCGAGTACTTAATAATTCCATAAGAAACCTCCGAGTTCGCTTTAACTTCGTGCAACAGCAACACGGTCTTGGATTTCACCTTCCAGAAACAGAATTCATAAATAACTTAACATAATCATCAATTTATATGGTTAATACTCTGAGAACCACATCGAAATCTCATTTCCACAATTAAATCCAAAACTATTGGTAAGAAAAGTTCTTTTAAAGCTGTAAAGTTTTAAAGATGTGAATGTGAACTAAGTAATTTTAATTAAATAGGAGCATAAAAAACCTTATAGAGTAATATTTAAGCTCTTACAAAGGTATATCAATAGGACGCTAACCTATATAACCTTTTATTTCCCCTCTCCTAACCCTTTACGCATTTAGATTAACAACATAACCCGCTCTCGCAACATGCTTAATGATTCCTCGTTGGCCTTTTGAAAAATACGGAAATAGATTAATTGAATAAGATATTGATATCTTCATAAACTATTACAAAGCTCCATCTCACGGGAAAATTTTGTGAAAATAATTAAACAGAAATTATTAGTGCCATATTTCCGGAGCGGTTTGTCTAGTAAAGACATCTTTCGATCGTCGAAGTATAGATATCTGGACAGTCCAGAAGTAGAAAACTTGATATTATCAAAATTATAGAGAAATTATAATTTTCCATGTATAATATTAAAGTTACCATGAATACGACTACGTGTGAATATATAAAAATACGTACCCGACAGTAAATTCATACGCAATGAGGGGAAGTGAAGGATGGTAGCTTCAGAAAGCTTATGCAATGTTTGCAGCTCTTCGTCCCTGTAACATATAGAAACAATTATTAGGAACATAAACGAAAACTCATGCGCACTGGACGCTAAATTTTCCGTTTCTAAGCAAATTCTTGCAATGTTCACAGATACTGACAGCTCTGTTCAGCAGAGTATCACGTCTGCCAGCTAATTAAAACTATAGTCCACCCTTAGCAAGGTTATAGAGAAAATTGTTGCGCTATCTAATTCTTGACAATTCCTCTTCTTTAATTAATTCTAGTTAAATTATGAAGCTCTACCAATGAAAGTGTATATTTGATACCTATAACATGTGTTTCTTCCATGATATATTTTTCTTTACTAGAAACATAATGGATGACCTCAGCCTTCACTTCATGGAACCTTCTAATATTATTCATAGCGAAATAAAGATAGGAAGAAAATATTCCGGTTTCCACAGAACGTTTATTGAAAATGACGACTAATTTCAACAATTGAGTGTCATTATCAAGTCTTAATGACACTCAATTGTTGAAACTAGTCGTCATTTTCAATAAACGTTCTGCGGAAACCGGAATATTTTGTTCCCATCTTTATTTCGCTTTACTAGAAAATCAATTCAGGGAAAGGTTTTTCTGGCCCGAACCCGGATGTGACGAAGGCTGAAATGTTTACTTCAAATGAGGAAGAAAGTGGACGTATTGGTTACTGTCATAGATCAAAAAGTAGTTGGGAAACATGGGAGAGGATTATTTCAGGAAACGACAAATATTTAAGCTTGTGAATCAATCTGGCAGGAGAATGAAGACGCCTACTCGATTTTTTAGATGAGCTGTCTTTTCTATTGTGACGTGCTGGGATACGATATCAGCGTTACACGATCCCGAAACAAGCAGGATCTTTAAACGTAATCACTTTTTTCGACTTGAATAAACCCTTACGACTTAAAGGTTCTTTTAATCTTTCGACGGGGAAATTTAAATGCGATCCTTCGAATTCTGGCGACGAAATCATATGTCATTATGTAAATTACAGGAAAATAGCGGCCTGCATGTACAGGCCATATACGATAAAAACAACTAAAAAATATAAGGTAATTGAAAAATAATTTATCAACCATTTTTGATTAGTAATAACTATTGCTAACCATTACCAACGAAGGACAGTAAAATTCAAATCTTCTCCAATTAGCATTTTCCTCTGATGAAACGAGGAAAAGCATACGATAAATTCAAGTATTTGTTACGAGCTTAAAATAAGCTTTGCTTTAGTTCAGAATCTATGATGTAACCGTTAGCAACGCCATAGTTATTACTTTCGGCAACATTGAGATTACTTCTTAAAATTTATTTAATGACCTCTGCAGTATGATTGTACAGTTCTTCTCCTCCTTTTCCCTGTAATCGAATTAATAAAGTTGTACCTGTAGGGCAGGGATGGCCAACAAGTCGACCGCGGTCGACCGGTCGCCCGCCAAGGACTCAAAAGTAGCCCGCGATATTAAATTTGAAACATTTGAAAAATCGGAATAAATCATTGGGAAGATCTCGAGTAGAATTATTAAAAAAATACATCCTATGTATTTCACGAATGAAACCCGTACGAATCCAAATCAAATGGAGCGTAATTCTACTGAAAATTGAGAAGTGAACGCTTGTTGATGATTTATTCACATTTGTATCGTCGATTTTGACGGAGCTTCCTTGACATTAGTTTGACGTTCGTTAGTCGTTCAGCTATTGGTCAAGACGTGTCGCTACGCGTCTAGACAAGATAAAATATGTGTGCACGTGCATATCATATCTTCTTGTTGTCTGGCTCTAACAATAAGTGAAAAGTGACAGCCACTTGTTACTCTGTATTTGTACAGTT
>KZ308150.1:1769926-1799425 GCA_000376725.2 Ladona fulva | reverse complement strand
AAGGATCACTCAACAAAGTTCGTCACCACCACACCCGACTACCCTCCCTTACCATCTACAATCAGCGACCTGATTACCAGACGCAACAGGATCAAAAGGCAGTACCAGACCTACCACTGGGCAGAAGACCGCTTACTCCTAAACAACTTAAACAGAAGAATCAAAAAGGAAATTTCCTTATTTAAAAATAAGGTATGGAATTCCTACCTTTCGACAGTTTCCCTGGAGGACCAAACACTATGGACATGTTGCAAACGCCTGACTAAAAAGAACCCCAAGTCAATTCCTTTAGCAAATGATGGGATGCTAATATTCAACCCTCAAGAGAAAGCGGTATTGTTTGCTACCTACCTCAACAATATTATGACAGACAACTCAAAGGATTATCACCAAAACTTGGCAGTTGAATTAACAAACAACATCCTCAAAAACATTGCTCCAAGCAATCCAGTTCTCACAAACTGCAGTGAGGTATCAGCAATTGTATTCAAGAATAGTTCCAAGAGGACTATTAAGAAATGCATCGATTGTGGAATCCTCGAGGAGTAACATTACAACAAAGATAAATTACTATTCCTTTCGGAAAATTTCAGTTTCTCATTATTCCGCTTTCGAAAAAATTGTTTTTTTTTTCTTTCTATTTTTCATCTTTTCTGTAAATAAGAATGATTCGAAAAGATTCCTTCTTACATAAGTGCAAATGTCATTCTTAGCCGCAAATAAATAAACTTTTGCTTTAAAACAATTATTTTCATTATTATTATCATCGAAAATTGGCGTCGATATTCAATTTATTTGTTGTTTATTTAAAATATGCCAGAAATATGCAAAGCCCTCAGATGCGCGATCCAAAAACTGGCCCTCAGCCCAATTAATTTAATCCACTTCGCTAACCTTTCGCCGAAAAATACATTCTCGTTACCTTTTCATCGGAAAAAAACACACAATCAAACGCGTACCTTTCAAACACCCTGAGCAATCTTTAACTTCTTCCTCCGACTCTTTCAAACCAAATCCCCACCAGAAAAGCTCGCACCCCTGTTTTCAATTATTTTTCTCATCATCATCCCGATCCTGACGAGCGTTTTAACTCCCATCTGGCGGTTCGCAGGAGAGTGACAAAGAGCGGAAAGCAAATCCTTCGATATCCCTAGTCCCCCTTGCCAACTGCATTCGGGCACACACTGAACCGAACACTATCAGGACGATGAATGGAAGAACAATGGATCCCCAAGGAGGGTCGAAGAAACTATATGGTCAAAAGAGCCTCTTTTCCTTCGGCTGCAGCAGAAGTAAAAGCCTTTGAAACCACCCTTCCGCGAGCCTTGTCACAATTTCCCTTTCCTAACCAGTCCATTATGAATGCTTGAAAAGACAGATGGGAGCGCCACGCATCGGAGGTTTTCCGAAATTATTTTTTCTCCCGTAAAAGCCCCTCGAGGGATACAGTAATTAAAGGCCTCCCAAAAACCTCCCCCATTTACTTATCGCTCCTCCCCCGCCCAAGAATACCGAACGCATAACTATATGCGTGTGTGCGCGATCTCGAAAAGGGGAAATTTTTGGGAAAAGAATACGCCCTCGCAAGGGGGTGGTAATCGAGGGAAATATAACAAATGAAAAACTAGCAGCGAGTTTCATATCTCGAGTGACCAATTCTTTGTTTCACTTTTCACTCTCCTATTTCCGAACGAACTTTGCTATCTAACATCAGTCATATTCTGCTTGCCGTGTGAGTTTCTGCAATAGCATTCTCAAATTCTACCGTTTTCCGCTCCAAAACGTATTTGTTCAATTTCTTCGGTTAAAATATCTGATTTATGGATTGTTTACATGCCATACTATAAGCGAAATAACGTGAATGAAAAAGTTTTACCGAAAATAAACATTTTAGAGAGAAAAATCGTGAATGAATTTTGATCGAAATCTCGTTAGCCGAATATTGTAATCGGAGAATGTTACCTTCAATATGAGCAAAACGAATCGAAGAATTCGACTACAGAAATCTCATAATCTTATTCGATGAAAGTTTTAAGTGAAGACCGCGCCAAAATTCATCGTCATTTTGGTTATATCATAACTTTCGGTATAAGTTCTTGACTTCTCAATGATCAAGCGCTGGTCTATATTTTCAATCGTAACGATACTTAAACTGGACACAAAGAGGAGTAAATCAGATGAGTAAATGGTTTATAATGTCATAAAAATTGTCAAATTGTCAATTGTCATATTTTTTCATTTCAATTATAGAAACAAAAGATTATTTTGGAGAAGAATAAAATGAAACTTTACTTAGAGAACGGGCATACGTGTTAACTAGTAATAGAGGCTTATTTCTGAGTAAAGGATCAGCAGATAAATAATACATAGCAAGACTTACATGTTAACGGAAAAGAAGTTAGGGGAAAGGTGATAAAATGATTCCCAACAAGTAATTATGTTTTATTTCCCAAATTAGAGATGAATGATGTCGATCGAAAAACATTTTCAAAATGAAATACTAAGTACAATTGTCAAACTAAAAACATTCGGCAGGTCTTCCTTCCGAGGATGAATAACATCTATACACTCTGTGGCAAATATTGCGCGATATAAACCGATGGTAGTTAGTTGTAATTCTACAGATCAGGGATGGCCGAACGTCAAATATTATTAATTCGCTGAGTATGCAATTCTTTTATCCAAGAGAACCGAGAATTTCAATAAAGTATCAATACATTAATTTGAAAAAATATCTTATTTCCATAACTATTACATCCTTAATATTTACGTAAATAACGAATCGTTATTAAATTCAGTTATCAAAATCTTTAGTATTACCTACATTCACAGATTTATTATTATTTAAATTACAATAATACAGCTCCTTATCATTATCGTTGAAAAAATAAGATAGTCGTTGTTGGTAGTTTATAGTCATATAAGGCAGTGTTTCCCAAACTTTTTCTTGCTACCGTTCCCTTGGCTCCATGCCCAACCCCCCAGGCTGTAACTTATAGAAAAATAACATTCACGACTAAATCATTTGAACGTAAAATACCTCTGCCAAAGCACTAAGTAGCGATCCTCTCATTTTATTCCTGCAGTATATAATCCAGTATCTTCCCATTTATAAAGAAAGACGTTTGGCAACAAGAAGGAATGTCCTTGCGTGAAGTACCCCATCGAATTAGTCAAGCGCCCTTAAGAAGTTTAGATCAATTTGAAGTATCTGCTCTACAGTAGCTTTAGTACGATTACAATTAGTGTAAACTAAATAATTCAAAAGCGATCATTCAATCAGCTAAAAGTAGAAATAATATATTTAATATTTTATTTTACTTTCAAAATCTTTTGCAACCGTGATTGGCGAAATCATTAATTTTGTCATATGCACATTCTAGTTTATAATCCATGTATTGATTCCACAAATCAAAATATTCCCACGATATGCGTAGTATGAGGCATGGTTATCCGCATCTCTCGAGTGTTCCATCTATTTTAGCCTCATCTGGCAAGGAAAAGCGTGGGTTGCATATGGTTAAGGATGAGAAAAATTTACATTTCCTGGAACGCCTTTTTTCTAACATGAAATAACAAACACTAATAAAGCAAAAACATATATGGGGAATTCCGGTAAAATTCAATTCGCATGGGGTGACTGACGATGATCGGAGTCCTAAATTATGGAGGAAAAGGGAGAGTGAGAATTAAGATCTCCTAAGATGTTTTCTAAGAATTGTTAATCCTCATAATAATACATAAAGAAGATCTTTATAGAGGTTGATATTCCCTTATAGAATCTTATGTTAAAACATTTTAGTACGGTAGGAGCTAGGGGAAAATTCACATAAGAACCCAAATTTTGAGTAAAATCGATCATAAAAAAATCAAATATCAAGATAATGTAAATAAAAATGGTTACAGCTTATAGTATAAGCTTATTTATGAAGAAATTGTCCCCTGGCGGGTTTATTTTCCCACATTTGAAGTGATAACGGTAATATTTTTTAAAGAAAGTACGTCTAAGCAACGTTCACACATAATTGTATTTTATAAACTTCTGTATGAGCATGATTATCTTAATAGCGCACCATTTTTCAACCTGATAATTTATGTACGGCTATCTGCACCGAGAAAAACTCGAAAACTAAAGTATGCAAGTAGAAAGTGAAGGAAATCTTCATCACTTTTATTTCCTTCTTAGATGAACGTTAAAAAGTAATTCCAAACTTACAAAAAAAATTATAACCGACAGTAGACGCCAATAAATATCACTTACCGTACAATATCTGCGAATAAATGCACACACACATGAAATACAGAAAGTAAAAAACTCAATGAAAACCTAAACTATTTGCAGTATCTCTACAGAAGTAGAAAATTTCAATTAAGAAACAAAAAATAATAATAAAAAAAATTACACCGAATCAAGAATGAAAACGAATTGAGGAAAGTAAACTGAAGTAAAATCTATGGGAAAAGAATGTGAAATATTCAATATTACCACATAATTCTGGAAAATGTCTTCTTTTAGAAGAAAAATAGCATTAATATATACACGTCAACAAATCGTTTGGCAAGAAAAATATTCATATATATTGATAGCAATCTTTAAAAATGAATATCTTAAAACTTGAATAATTCAGTGATTTTTAAACTGGGATTTGAAATTCTTTATGATGATTCAGTCAATATACATGCGATGATGTTATAATACATGATGGAAGGTTTTTATAACACAGAAATCAGGGGATGTCTTTCAGAAGAGATCCAAAAAATGTCTCAGAAGACATAACGGGGAAAACAATTCTGTCGGAAGCAGAGGACGAAAACCAACAAAAACTTACGAATAGTTCTTAGAAGTGTGAACGACTCCCGTCGTTTTCCGCGGCATAAGAGAGGCAAAGAAAATGGGCGCATTGTTCCTTCTAACAAGCAATACGAATAGCTCTGAAGGGCTTTACTCGTCGGACATCTTGATCAGAAAAATGGGAAGAAGAAATGGAAGAATGAAAAAGGATTCCCACCTGAGCCCTCTATCACCGTGAGAGAACAAGAAAAATTGAAGACGATGTAAGATTTCGAAGATATTACCCCTTTAAGAAAGTCCTCTGGCTGTGAAAGAATAGCAGACCACGCAGAAGAACCTTAACCAAAGGGCAGGGAATAGTTTTCCAGAATTCGAAGAAAGAATCTCTACCTTTTCGATGTAGTCCTTTCTTAAATTCTTTGCGATGTTTACAATACACCCTAAATTGGTAAATCGGATAAATACCGTATTATACACATGAGGGTGATCAGAAGTATAGGCAGAGGAATGCCTCTTAACAAGTTCCTCTTTAAGAAGCCATGGCTTTAAGCGACAGTTCTCCTAAAGCTATATTTCCGCTTATTAAATTTGCTGTTTCCGATATAAATGTGCATTCCACTGAATGCGAACGGTGAACCTTATCTAATAGTAGCTAAACTAGGCTGTCTGGAAATATATAATGAGAATAAGAACAGTATTAACATAAATATAAGCTAAGACAAGTCGTTATAAAGACCAGGGGTGTAACCAGGATTTGTCCATGGGGGATTTAGAAACATTAAGTAAACATTGTATTGCTTACAATCTAGGGACAGGAATACTTTCTCCCATAATCTGATGAAAATAGAAACTAATTTATTTTAGCATGTACCCTGAGAATCTCCAGCGGTGTTTGTGTAGCTCAATTGCGAGAAGCTATCCTTTTGCATGGCTCCGTTAATTTTTGGCTCTGTTCTCATAGGATGAGGGTTTGAACCCCCAAACCCCCTTGGCTACGCCCCTGATAACGGCCCATTCTTCCCGTGAAAGATTAAGCACTTAGTTAACAACACTAAGCTAATGAAATAGATCAAACGCCCGGTGTCTACACCCCCTGCCATCCGCCGAAAGGCAGCTTCCAGGTTAATTACGTACGCGAAAATTTAGATTTACTAAAATTGCAGAAAAAATACCGAAAACCTGTATACTATCTGGACACCCCATGATAATATCCGTCATAAAATTTGTAATATAAAATAATAAGCGAATGTATTACATCAATTTCGTTCTCTCACTCACTCTCAGCCTCGACCACTTCCCATGCGAACGAATATAAGTCACTAATTTGATCCTAATCACATTAACAGTTCACTATCCTAGATCAGAGTTTGCTGTTATTAGCATATGAAAATGTTCACAACTACTCAATGTCGTACATATTAGACAAATGTCGGGTTATGATGTAAAGAAGCATAGTGTTTATATTTTTTATTAATATCTTGATAATTATTTTTAGCTGATAGATGTAAAGAAGGCACATGTTATTATTTTCAATGTTTCCCTTATACTTAGAAGTTCGGGAATCTACCTACCCAGTTTTCATAAGAAATAAGATAAAGAACCAGACTGACCCGAGTTGGCAACGCGTTCGACTTCCCGGGTTCCCGGTGGTGGCCAACGTGCGAAATGGCTTCAGCTGTCGAAGCACTTTTAACAATAAAACTACCCATAATAAAATATGAGTACAAAATATCTAGAATTTATGGGTGAGGTTTATTTGCATCATTGGAGTACATTTAAGTAATTAACTTATGGAAATCTCTGAAAATAGAAATAGAAAATAGAATAAAGAGAAAGGAAAGAAGGGTTGTGGTAAATAACAGGCACGATCTGTAAAGATGTGTGAATTTATCTTTAGGGTAAGAAGTATCAAAGAAAGGTAAAATAGAGTGTAAATTGTGAAAAAAGAGAACGCTATCTGTCTCACTCTAAAGCATTCTCATGAATGTTTCTAACATGTAAGAACATACGTAAAAATTAATTAAAGCGTTATTTAGTGGTCATACAAATAACTTTCCGATTGATGATGACTGAAGATGATAGAATTATCTGTTAGAAATTTAGCTTAGCAAACACTTCCTAATGTATACGCCACACAGTTCGTAGATATTCTGGACTGCTTTACCTCAAAAATATATTCATTTCTCTGCCTAGACAGTGATTATTTCAATTGATAGTATCGTGCATTATGCTAGTAAATGAGCATTTAAAAATCTCCAGATCGCAATTTGAATTTAAGAAATTGACGATAAAATTCTTCGCATAATGGACATTGAAACACCAAGAATAACAGGGTTAAAACCAATTATTCCTGATAATTAAGTGATATCCTGATTACATGGAGTTTCGAATTAACCAAGGAATAGCCGGGCGCAGTGATGGAGTGGCTATAGTGCTAGCGCTCCAAGCCCGAGGTCCCGGTTTCAAATCCCGGCTAGTCAGATATTTCTGGTTAGGGCATGGTCGGGTGTGTTCGTCCTTTGTTATTTTTGAAGCTCTCCACTGTAATGGTCCAGTACATTGATGTAGGGAAATTGGGTTATAAATAAAAAAATAAGCTTCAGGTTGTTTGTTAGTGCGTAACTAAGTATCGCTGTAGAAATGCTAGTCTATTTGTAATAAAATTTTAGCATATTGCTGTATTAGTCACTCAGCGTTCGAATCCAATCCAATTTCAACGTATCCTCTAGTTGGACGACACGAACTCAAGGAAATTGAAAGTTTTTTTAATGGAGTGAGGTTTTGATTACAAATTTTTACTGTAGAATCTACCAAAGTAAGGATTTTACCGTCGTTTGTAATGAAATTCACCTATTTAAGTCGTTCGTAATGAAATACACCTATTTATTATGTTTAAGATTTTTTTTCTTTTGCCTTCATGTGGTCCATATCACGGATTGCACACATGGTTGGGATTTTATCTACCAATCCGCATGGAAGACCTGTATTCGACCGACCCACTGATAAAGGTCCCAATTAAAACTTTCCGCGATTGTTATTCTGAGAACGAAATCATTCAAAATTCGGTACACTACCTAGTTTTAAATCTAACAAGTATGACGATGCATCTCATAACATTCGTATCGTTTCAAGATCCTTCTGGAGGAAGGGCGGCTGTAAAAAGCGGAAGGACGCATAAGCCCGAGGAAAAACTTCGCCATCTGACGTCAGTGGGAATAAAAACTTCGTTTTGATTCAGTATCCAATGCAACGCACCTCTGGGGCAAACGTCCTTCGCGGAACGTGAGCGGGTAAGACATTGCGACCTTGGTATTCTGAGCTATGAATCGGGGTGATGACGCAGGCCTTCAGATAGGATGTAATAAAGACAAAAGCACTAAAGGAATAACTTCGGAAGAGATGCTCAGGCAGAAGAATGCCTTCGTATCGATGGAGGGGGAGGATGGGAGAAAATAACTGGGAAAAACGCGAAAGAATCGAATTCCGAAGCGCGAGTGGGTATCATCCTTTGTCAAAGGTCGGAAAATTATGGCGGGAAAAAATAGATCGGAACTGGGACAAGAGGAAAATATTTTGGATATTCGGCAGTTTCGTTTTTATCATCAAGGGTGGGAGTTATAAATGGAACGTTTTTTCCCTCTTTGACTACCATTCATCTTGAGTTTAATTGCGTTAAGATCAAGGGCGGACGAGAAAGAATGCGGAATGAATTTAATTGTTCTATTTGTGGAAGAATCAATTAGATCAGAAATCTGAGCGATTTTGGACCTTCTTCATTCAGAAAGTATTCTAATGCAATTAGAGGGCTCTTTTAAATATCGTGGATCTATATTAATTTACGACGAGAAAATTTATTTTTTACGAACAGCCCAACTTCTCACTGGAATTTATACTCAGCTATTCGTCCATCATTCACTTAGCATGATTTCATCGTTTATATTTCAAAATTTATAATTTTATGAACGCAAAACCTCTTTTTCCTTTTGATAAAACTGATAATTTCACATGGAACAGTTAATCTTAAGAAATAACGATGGTTTCCGTAGACAAAGAAATAAATATTCTTTTTTTTACACGACGAATTGAAAACTAGTGACTCGGTTAACGATGCCTTAATTTAGCAATAAGCTCCATACAATAATGGTTTATTTTTTCTGTGTTACGTTGCTAGTTTATCTGCATTTTTATTGATACTCTGGTAGCAGCCCATCAACGTATGGTAGGGGGTACTTACGATAACTTTCAGTAGAATCAATTTGTTTATTAGCTGTCCTTTTGTTCGGATGGAAATTCCATCTGTTTCAAAAAATTTTTTATGCCCCTCGAAACAAAATTCATTCCTTACCCCTGGGAAGATCATGTTTTTTGGATAGAAATTCTAAGTTTTAAACAGTTATGATCTCATCTTTTATAATAAAAGAATGTGATCTTGGCAGACTAACAAATGAAAGGATTCCATCATTTATACTTCACGATGGAATTTTTAAATGAAAATAATTTTCATATTATCACGTTGGAATCTTTATAAAAATGAAACATTAGCATCTTTATAAAAGAAAATGAAAAAAAGAACATCCTAGGCTGATAGTACTTGTGAGAATTTTTAAAAAGACTACAAGAAAATTAAACAAATGAATATGCTGGTTTACGTAAAAGGAGGTAAATTATTACAGAAAATATTAAAAAGCACAACATAGGTAATATATTTATAGGGGACCACAGGTGTAAAATGGTAGTTTTTCATTTACCGAAACCGAAGTCTTCATTTACCTTACGATATTTACAAGTGGATGTTTACAAAATGCAATATTCAATATAAAAATGTGAAAATTTAATATGAAAAACGTGGTACTTCCGCAAATACGATTATATAGAATTTATAAGAATGAGAAGAAGACAAGTGTGAGTTACAACACTAAATAGATATTGCCATTGAGATAGCAACCGTTTTCCACGAAAAGTGAAATGTTGACGACTTATACAAGAATTTCTTCAGTAATATTATTATTATTATATATAAAAGCGTTAAAATTGGACAACAGTCCGGTGGCAACGACAATAAAATTCCACAATTACACAAAGACAACACAGTTCCACAATTGTACAAACATCCACGACTCATCAGCCGCCACACCCCGTCCAAAACAACCATCAGTCACTACCCCACAAGCCACATTCAGCAACTCCTACACTTCATTAAAAATAAATACCAACAGTCATCACATTATAAACAGTAATCAACTATCCTTAATTTCCGCCCAAAATAACAACAACAATCATTACATTATAAATGTCATCCAAAAATCCCAACAATTCGTCTAAATATACAGTCATCAATCATTAGGTTCTAAATAATACCTAACAATAATTCACTTCAAGATAACTACTCTGCTTGGATATGACTGAAAATAAATAAATGAAATCTCCTGCTTCACCGAAGTATTTTATTTTTAATTGACTTAGTTGGAGTAGTCTAAGTATATCTTAAGCTCAAGAATAATCGCACAAAACTTTCCGCAATTGAAGGTTAGTTATAACTAACCTTCAATTGCGGAAAGTTTTGGGCGATTAATCTTGAGCTTAAAATATACTTAGACTACTCCATTACTTCTACATTCACGGTAGACCATATGATAATAAGCGACTCAAATTACCATAACTTTCGCAATCTCTCCTTGTTAGTGCGTTTTCATTCCTTTCATATTAACTACAAGGCAAAGACATTTTCCTGCTTGCCGGCAACCTAACCCGTCATCATATTTCCGTGACATGAACGTCTCTACAATGCCTCGAAAGCCATTCCGGATATCATCCTCAAAGGTTACCTGGAAACGCCGCGGGCACACATAACAAAAGGTAGTCGCCGAAGAGGAGTAAACAAAAAAACACCGGCCTCCCCATCAAAAATTCATACTGATCCATATGCAAAAAGTCTTTCGTCGATCCATAAAAGGATCCATCCGCAGACCAATTTAACCGTACGACGAGTGGAGCATAAATAAGGCTTTCGTGTTATTTCACTTCCTCTGCCCATCCTCCTCACGACCTTCCTACGTCTTCCTTGTTTTCTCCATTCCCCCTATTTAGTCCTCACGTATCTCCCTGCCTCTAATTCTATCGTTTTCTTTTCTTAACTACCTTTCCATGTGTACATAAAAATCATCTTCGACTATATTATCCGTTTAAGTACTCAATTCTAACATCTCTTTGCTGTCGTCTTCTAAGAGTTAAAATTTCCAATCAATTCGCAATTAGCAGTGGTGCACCAACTTACGATCAGCATCGGATGCGAACGTTTTGAGATACTTCATTTTTGCAAGTGAAAACTAGTGGTAATAAGTGGACAGTGTAAGTTGCTTGCATGTCAGAGTCCATTATAAAGTCCCAGTTCGACTGATCTTAAATCTAAGGGTAGTAAACATTTTTTCTATAAGTAAATTATTATATCGTTACATTCTTGCATTTTAATACTCTTTCGCCAGTTCTACAGCCAATCCGCAAAGCGAAAATTGGTAATAATTTATACACTTTTGTTCTCTTGGTTGAGTAAGCAAACTCACATCCTGTTCCTACGTTGGCCTCTTTTCTCCGAATTTTGGTCGAATTTATCCTATCTTTACTCCTTAGTTTACTAACTTTCATTTCAGTCATATTGTACATTTTCTATTATACAATCACTATTTTACTATTTTACCTTCGATTTACCTTAAATAAGCTTCCTTCAGAGGGAAACAGGCTTCTACTACACCTGTGATAAATCTATGGCGTTTACCCGAAAATAAGCCCTTACGTGATTTTTCGGGACATTCTAAATCTAAGCCTTACGTGAGATCGTCAACTAGGCGGACGGATTTGGTTCGCCCGTAAACACACGAGACGGACGCATTCAATTACAGTCATGAATGTCATGAATTTCTAATTATAAATAATACGTATATTTTCGCACTAGAATAAATGTAATTTTTCATAAATGAAAAAATAAGAAAGGAAATATCCCTGAAAGTAAGGCCTAAAGCGTCTATGGTGGCAACATTTTCAGTAGGACCCAGTTTCGGTGAAACAAGATACCTATACAACTTAACCCTACAAATTACCTTAATCGGAACCGTCTTAACCCAAGCTATTGCCAGAGTGTAAAAACAAATCGTCGCCTTTTCCACATGGTGGTATATGCTACATATGGCATATACTTAATTCAAACTACGCAATCTACATTTCAATTATATTTTTAGCATGCGCAGCAAAAACTATTTAAAATAATTATACTGATATCTTGAGAGTCATCAAAATATTTGAGTTGTGGGTATAAAATTCAAAATCTATGCCAAATAATCTACTTGAGTCACAACACTCATCTTCCCATATATAACGTCTTCATTATGCCTCTTTCGTTCAACCAATTACAAATTAAAGAAGTAGGAACGAACACTTGGTAATTTCCACCTGTAGAAAGGCGTTCATAAGTATGGCGCCGTTCCGCAAAGTAGAACTTGGACTAATTAGATTCAATTACAAATTTTAATAAATGTAGGTAGTATATTTTGGAAAGAGATTTTAGCTGCCCCTCTTTCTTTCCTACTTGTCGTGGACAACATGCACACCTGCTGAAGGCGACCCCAGTTTCAACTTTCCTTCCAGTAAAACCAGGCCCTCAGTATTTTCTTGTGCCCTCCTTCAGATTTCCTCCTCTTCCATCCTTCAGCTGATCGCCGAAACCCACTTTTGCTTCTCCTCCTCTCCTTGATTGGCCACGTCTATCGCCGACTCCATGCAGACTAGTGCGTGGTCGGCAAAGTGAGACGGAGCGAGTGGAGTGAGAAGAGGTGTGGTGCGTGTGTGTGTATGCAAGTGAGGTTACAAGGCGGTCCCCGAGGAGAAAGGGCGTGCCCTGCAATTTCCGTGACCTTAAGTCACCCACTCCTTTGCTCTCCCTCCTTAATGCCCCTCCCCCTTATCTTTCCATTGTCGCTTAAGTAACCCGTAGCACACTATGGGGACATTACGCGGACAGACGTTTAATTAGGCATACTGAATTCAGAAACTTACGAATATACAGTTATCTTGAATCGCAAAGTAGTCTCGGTTATAATATGATTCAAATGCATCGATAATCTAGATAAACGTTCAACTTACAGCGAACATCGAATCAAAGGCCCAACTGTTAGATAAGTTTTAGTCAACAGAAAAACGTAGATTACTACGAGATCCTCTCCTCATAGCGACATCTCAGATGGAAGACGGTCGATTTAAAAGTCCTCGATGACATATTTCTGAATGACTTATAAATCAATATCAAATATTACAAAATAAAATTGCAATAGATTGTTTTCTGTGGAATTTAGTCTAACATTGTTTAAAAATATTTACAAACAATTATCGTGTTTCACAAAATTTGATAGTCAATGATTCATGTTACCTTTTAATTTGAATTATTAAGCAATCAGTATGCGAGATTTTCTGGACATTTATTACTTAACTACTAGAATCGTGCTTCAATTTTCAATGGTATTAGGAGTAGTAATAATGTATAAATGTGTCCTCTGTATCCAAAGGAGAATATGGCATATAACAGTAGTATAGTGAAGCTAAAAGTGTTTCGCAAGCGGAGGATATATCCACCGGGAATCTAACCCGGGACAACTTTCACCAAACCCGAACATGCTACCCACTCGGTTAATCGGGAGCGCATGTGACATATATCAGCTTAGCTTAGTTTCCCATAATAAGTGGAAGCTTTTCATTCAGCCGCATGTGACGTTGAGTTTTTAGATAAGTTAATGACACGGTTCATTTTTAAGCTGCTTAATTCCGTGTATACAAGAGAAACTATGCTGTATGCTTTACGAGGAGGTCGGTGAAACAGAAGTCAGTCAAGTGCGTAGTCGAGAGGCCAAATGTCAGTCAATCGAAGTAAACATGACATGCGTGGGCTTTCGCATTATATTCGTTTTCATTCTAATAAATGCCATCATTAATAAATCGGAGTAAAATGAACACGGAGGAGAACGGAGTCATAGAAATTCCTTTTCGATCTTAATAGGGTGTAAAAGTGACCTTACAAATGTTTCAATAACAACAAATCCGAAAAATTTAAGCCGATTATTATCCATTTCTCAACATTGGATCCATAGCTTTGAAACTCTGTCGCTGACCCGTGAATATGACAAAATCTCTTTTCCTAAGGAGAAACGGACATGAAAAAAGTCTTACGGAACCTTTTCATTTCCATTTCTCCTAGGGTATTTTCCTAGGTGCACGCCTTATCGTACCAAGTGTGCCTAAAACCTTTTTCCTTGCGGAAAATCTCTTTAATTTCGTTTTACTATCACAAGGGTTCTTATTATCAGTAGAACTCCATGTCACATCCACAGCCTCTCAAATGAGTGCGAAGTCAAATCTGAATTTTACCGCAAATAAATCAATATAACCACGACCATGGGTCATGGAAATTTCGTGCCATTGCGAGTGAAATCTAACACAGATTAGTTAGACTTGCAAGCAGCGAAGGTAAAGATAAAGATTTTTAAATTTCGAAAACTTTTCTTGTGTACAAGACATACTGAATGTATTCATAATATTATTGAGCGAATTTACCAGAGAAGGTCAAAATATCAACTGAGATTTAAATAAGGATAAAGGAAGGGAAGGTAACTTAGTAAGTTGAAAACCTACGAAAATCCCAAAGGAATAACAAGTGTGAAAAATAGCGATACGACCACGACACGTCCCAGTCGTGTCGCTATTTTTCACACTTGTTATTCCTTTGAGATTTAAATATTACGCATTCACATGAAATACGTTTTAAATTTTTGATTTATTCATTAAATATTGCGATTTTAATTTGGATAAAGGAAATTCTCCCTCGATGTTATAATTATTCGTTTTCCATTCAAAGACACATTTTTCATTTAAATTAACGCTTCGCATCACAATGCCAGAATTAAATTTCCATTAGGAGATAATCCCAATTATGGAATTGCTAGTCATATAATTATATCATTCAAGCTATAATTTACGAGTATTGACATATTTCAAGAGTTTTAATTTCCACGGAATGCTTTCACCACTTGCACTTCTTGGTATAAACGATACAATTGAATTAATCATGGAATGATTATAAACATGTTACCAAATTATTTCCGAATGATATTTTTACGGAAGAAAATTAGTTAATTTAAAATTACAATTTTGGTAGCTCTCAATTTTTCCTCTAATTCAGGGATAAAAAATTTCAATGCGAGACTTTTTCTTTATTACATGAAATGAAGCTTGAACACAATTCGAAGTCATTCGTGAAATTATAGTTCGTTAGCTGCGAAAATTAAAACTTTTACGAGCGAGGAAAATAACATAAGCAGGCGTGGAGAGTGTAAACACGTTCAGCGAGCAAGGAAATCGTGCGAAACATTCTCGATCTAAAAGGCTTGTATTGGAGGTCAACGGCCTTCGAACTGCGGCTACTCATTGCTTGCATTTTGGTCGTGAACGCAAAAACCGAGAAATGCGACTCGTAGACGAAGTAGGGAGTTGCTCGTACTACTCTAGCTTAAAGGGACAATGAAATCAAGAAAAGTTTTGCTGATTCGAAATTGGAATTGCTCATTACATCCTCTAAATTGGAGATGGAAGTAAAGTCAGTTAATGCAATTCTCGATTCCATGAAATAGTTGGAAATTGAAGACATTTAACATGAAATGAAGCTTCGAATGAGAGAATACGAACTAAGCTTTAGCACGTATTTGGTTGGATTCATAGTCTGGAATGATCCTTTGCGCTCACTTTGAGCCATACCGAAAACGTTAATATTTACTCACATAATAACAAAACGGATTTTATTCTCTCACTTTAACTTCAAATGAATGATTATGTTAAGATTCATAACAATCCAGGAAGAAAGCCGCTATATCACATCATTTCAAAATAGTTGAAAATTGTTTACGTATAGGCCAATAGGAAGAAAAAGTGTTAAAGATGAAAAATTTGCTGGTAAAGGCATACACATATGAAAATAACCAACTAGAAAAGGACATGGAAAACACCTGACGGGACCGGGACTCAAACTCAAAAGGTACAGATTTGGCTATTCACGGTGATACATCTAACTTATAGCCTCAAATGAAATTCTATTTCGTGATATGTTTTACCTAAAAGC
Organism: Ladona fulva; assembly: GCA_000376725.2. Lineage (NCBI taxonomy): Eukaryota > Metazoa > Arthropoda > Insecta > Odonata > Libellulidae > Ladona > Ladona fulva. The sequence goes on along the minus strand of KZ308150.1, from coordinate 1,783,481 downwards.
ATACATTTTCTCAAGCCTTCTTCCGATACTGAAAAATAAAAAAATTGCAAATTATAGAAATAATAAACGCAAGAAACCGTGACTGAATGGAAACCCAAGGCAAGCAGAAGATGGCATCTTGTATATTTCTACTTAAGATTGAGAAATTTCCACAGTGAATGGTGTAATAATTGTCGTCATCGTCTAACCATTATTGTGAAGGTTTCACATCAGTAAGCGTGATCGCCATTATATAAACACCCTCGTAATATCCCCTTAAACCACACTCAACACTTTATTAAGATACATTTCAAAGGAAACCGAGAGAGGGGGTGGGGCTTGAAAAAGAAGGAAGAGGCCATTGCATGTGCGTAGCTTCTAAAACTATTCCTCCCCATCAGCAAACATCCACGTGCACGTTATTTGTTCTCCGCTGCGAACCCTTGTTGTACAATAAGGAGCTAAAAACAGCCAGCTGAGGATGTTTTGAGAGCATGAACGTTATCGAACACGCGGGTAACAGTGTTAAAAGAGGGAGTGTTGATGATGAATAAGGGGAAAGGCACAGCAGGATTTCAGGTAGAGGGGGAAAAGCCGCGTAACGTTTCACAGGTTGGAGAGCGTTGCGAAATAAAAGGACGTCGGGGAACAAAACACGGGCGATATTTCCTTCCCGCTCATTCAACCTGCAAGTAGGTGCGCTAACCCTTCTGTGGTTACCGCAAGAAGAGGGAGGGCGACCCACGCTTCGTTCTAACATCCCCTGCATCCTTTATCCAACACGTTTACACTTCGGATTCTCACGCACTGAAGCTGTAGAAGGTGAGATAGCATAAAGCGGATAAGTAAGAGGGTAGGAAACTACGAGAGACGGAGATTAAGATTAAAGGAAATGAACGACCGAGAGAAGCTCAACTGGCAATAGAACCCGCAAAACGGCAGAAACAACTCTCTAAGGAGGAAATGAAAGGGAGTTTGATTCTTTCTTTTTCGAATATACTGATATGGTATTTTACGGATAATAAGCTGAGGGTCTCCCCAGGCGAAATCCAAGAAAAGTTTCTGTTTTTTACTTGTTCAATGTTAATTTCAGATTTGTCCTGAAAACTACCGAAGATAAATACTTAGTATATGGTAACTGTGGAAGAAGCTGAAGTAAACCTGATCTCTCCGAATTGGGAATGTCCCTAGATGCACGTCGTTACGTGCAGTCACCTTAAACCATTTTCCTGAGATAAAATAATAGAATGGCATATGTGAAGATTATATATTATATAGTAGAATAATGTATAGTGGAAAAATATATGATCGAATATGAATGCACTAGCGTAAGAGAAATACAAAAGTACCGATTATTTCTTTCTGAAAATGACATTCTTCATTACGTCTCTAAGATGTCATATAATTATTGGTGAATACCGTTTCGTAGTAAAGCCGGCAAATATAAGAGTCGCATTTTAGCATATTTCGTAAGTCAAATCGGTTAATTAATAAATTGAATGCAACAATAAAGCATAAATAAATATATTGTCGATTTCAATTTCCAAATTATGGTTTATAGAACACACGCGCGCATATAATAACTTAACTTATACCTAAATGCATCTTACTACCTTGTTATATCTTACTACAAACATCCATTGATATCGTGCGATGAAATCCCCTAAAAAAGTCGCCAGACAAAGCCGTCGGCGCGCAATAGATATACGTATATCTTAGGAAGCTTACCATTGATAGAAATATGGCATTTAGGTATTTATCATTTTAAGTAGATAAATGTAAATGAAGGTATCTCATGTGTCGAAGAATTATAGCATTTAAATGAGTATCTTATAAGATACTGCAAAGTTTTAAGGAATGTACTCTTCATCTATCAAAATAAACACCAATGAAAATCCAAATCCTATAATAAGACACCCTGTTTCTTAACCTAAATTTTCCGGGAAAAAATGCGTCTAATACGTGGGTATTTATAGATTCGAATGCTAGTTTCTCTATCTAACTGCATTCGTTGCAGATAATATTCAAAATATTTTCTTACCATTTATACGATCTGAATGTTCGAAAATGAAAAATAAGAAAGTTGAAACTAATATGTAAGCGTTTTGACCAAATTTTTTATTCGTTGTTTAAAACACTGAGCGAATTCAGGAGTAAAAAAATTTTAATTCTAACTCCATCATCTTATGTAGAAATACGGAACCCTTGAAGGTCTGCCCATCCTAAAATCCATTTCCCTTCTTTCCAAACTTCTTGTTTGGATGAAGGTTGTTGTCTGGTTTGCTTTTCAAACGTCTTCCTCCAAAAAAAATTTCGCTCAAAAACACGAAATACTTTGAGTACATCAAGAAGGCAGCAATATTCGGCCACGGTGGCGAATTGGCGTGCTAGCACGCTAAGACTCCTAATTTGCTGTTAAGTAATGGTCGTGTATATTCGTCCTTTGTAATTGTTAACAGTATTTATTTAAATGGATGTAATTGGGATTAGTTTCCTGTTTCTATTACAGAAATTACTATTGTTATTATTATTATCATTATTATTATTATTCCCAAAACCATGAGTAAAGTGTGAATAAAAAGAAACATGAGATGAGTGATAGTAACCTATTGAGTCTTACGAAGGGTTAAAACCTCTGAGGAATGATCTCGTGACAAATTAAACAATTACAAAAGAAAAATATGCAGCTCCATACAAAGAGAGAAAGCGAGAAACGGAAATAATAAAGCGTAGGAAATGGAAATTGGTTTCACGAAAGAAAAGTCTTCCACGGGAAAACGCCACTCAGTGTGAAAATAAAGTAACGGCTGTGGCATTAAAGAGGGAACAGAAGTCGAGGAAAAAACTAACGTAAACGGCAGGCCAGACTGGTTCCAGAAAAGAAAAGAAAACATAAGAAAAGGTGTGATTGTTCGGAAAGAAGGTTTACAGTTAGAAGGTTCGTTGTTGAGTTGAGAAGGCAAAGGAAGGCTGGAAGATGGTAAGAACACGAAGGTTACATGTTGAATAAAAAGAGAGACGAAGGATAAATACGGAGGGAATTTTTAAACAAATATTCTTGCGAAAAAAAAAAGATAAATATGAAAGGAAAATACTCTCCAGAGAGCATGCCACTCTTCTCAGGTAAGTCAATTTTGATTATGCGAAATCCTCCACGTATACTTGAGAAGGATCCCATTGTTTGCCTAACAAATAATATTTTTTACCCTCTAAAAGCTTTCCAATATGGATTACCCTAAATTTGGATATGCATTAAAAATGAACGAGAGCATTGTTGCATTAAAGCATATTTATCGAGATTCATATTGCGATACATAATTTACCTGAAAACTACTTTGCGCAGATGAAAGCTTTCTCGATTCGTTGATTTTCGAAGAGCACGAAATAATTCGATTTATTACTGCGCAATATTCTTATTAGTTAAAGCCGTATACTTCATATCCTCGACTTCATACCATCTTTTAAAATTGACAATTAGTATACTATCAAGATAAAATAACGAAGAAAAACTTTGAAATTTCCAGAATATATAAATTTGTAAATTCCAAATTATATCGTGGAAACTACAAAGTTTTTCTTTATTCTTTCATAACCTCGTTCCATGAAGTCAGACATAGTATGATTGACTACATTCCTTTACGGTAGTGACCGAAAGTCGTACGGTAGTAACCGAAACTGCGTTGGAGCAGATAATCTTAAAATATGGTGCATTTGTCAGAAATATTATCGTGGCATATTTCATAAAAATATGTGATTTACACCTCTTCTTTCAATTAGTGGTTATCAATAAATATTGAAAAATAAATAAGGCATTTCATGAATTTGGTTACATAACAGAAGTAGGTCCAGGAATACATTCTCATTATTGATGAATGAAACCACTGCATTTCCTCCGTGTCCCTCACCTATCTATTCCATAAAAGAGTTTACGAGGTTCAGTTTCTCCATATTACTTCAGAATTTTATCAGTTAACAGTAAATCCAAAAAAAAAATTGGAAAAGCGTGATTCTTCCACAAATCCAGATACATTGCGATACTAAATGTTAAATTTAATCATAAAAGTTAACCATTTATAATCATCTTGGCTGAGAATTGTATGTACATTTGATGGTCATGGTTATGCACGTAACACATCAATTTCCTTTATACCACTTTAACGTTATATAATCATCACTTCCAACAACCTGCTGAAATAAGTAACAAAAATTTCACGAATATTTCATTGAGGTATCTTTTTGTGCTTTAAGTGTATAAAGAATTTAGAGAATGTTTCAAAATATTCCAAGACGTAAAACAATATTGAGTCATGAAACTTGACTGATTTTTAAGCGATTGATCGATTTTAAAAATATACTTCAACCACGAATCACACTATCTAACATAGTATCTCAGATTAGTGTTTCCAGCACATTCAAAGGGAGACTCTTTCATCTTTCCTTCAGTTCAGAAAACATTCTTGAAAATATGCTAAATTAACCATACTACAATTTAACGATATCTGTAATATGATCCTAAAATAAGAAGTTAAAAGACAAGAAGTCCTTTTCTTCCCATTTAGCGATGAACAGAGAAGTAAATCGAATGAACAGTTATAACATTCTTGTAGGTATTGCAATAGGATGAATATTAATCATATTTTACGTGGATGAAGGCAAAATTAAACAGTTCGTGAAGGAAAGTATATCTTCATACTAAGACAAAATTTTGTCAGAGATGAAATAGAAAAAGCTGTAAAGAAATTCATCAGATAAGAATAGCTAAAATTCAGACATGAGGGATAAGTTTAATTTCTCTTTCTCTATCTTTCGTATGAGACGAATACAAAAACGTCTTGCCCTATAATTAAACCGAGTCAATTTCAGGTGGATCTGTTCCTGAGGTGCTTTGTGTGTGCTAAGATTTGGAACCGAGGAGCGCTCCGCTTTCCTTTAGGACCATCAGATTCTCAAGTGCTTTGTTATTAAGATTTTGAGGGCAAGACAATAGATGACGGTGCTAAGAGGAGACAGAAAATTGCATATAAGGTTTCTTAGAGAAGGGAGTCGATCTTTTAATCAAAAGGTAAGTGGAAACGGAATTTAACGTTGTAATGAAGATTGAGGAATATCAAGTTCGCTTTCGCGCTGTCATAATGAAAAAGGATAACCTTAATCATGTGAATGTAAAGGAGTTACTATCACAGAGAAAACGGATTATTACTCAAAGTAACTGTAGCTTTAATAAGTAGGAGTGATTTAGTCTACCAAAGGACAGGCGTGCAATTTTTTTGTTATAACCTAAATTGAAGCGAATAGCGCAGAAAATGCAGGAAATTCTCTGCGACATTAATAAGCAAATATTGGATTGCAAGTGATATTTCTATTAATTGCAATAATTTTTGGATGAATTTTACATTATTGAGAGACATAAATAATGTAATATGTTCTATAAAAATATTATATAGAGTTACTCAGCACACATAAAATTCTTTCGTGAAGAGGAAAACAAGAACAGTTTGTAGTATGTTACTGAGAGTTCGTAAGCANGATATATAATAATTATATATCATATATCTATATAAGAACTATTCTTATATAGATATTTGAATTACAAAAATTATTTCGAGAGGAAATGGCATATGAGTTATTGAGAATTCCTACATAGTTTTATTGACGCTTCCACATGGATGAGGACATGTTAGCGCCTATTTTTTTATTATTATGAGTTAGCGCTTAATTATGAGTTTGCCCCTTTTAAAGGAAATGCCTTTCGAGAGTATAGAAATACCGAATGAATTTTAGCAATAATTTGGGCAACTTAGATAGTTACGGACTTGGTTAACGACGAGAAAAACTCAAAAATAACTCCTGGCAAACGATGCAGAATTTGGTTAGCGATACTTGATATCTGGTGCATGTGATCATTAAAACATGCAATTATAAGTACGCTAACTTCAGCACCCGACGACGGGTCTTGTTGGGACGTGCTGGCGTTCTAACCCATAGATCCCAGGTTAGAGTCCTGTCTAATCGGAATTTTCTGTTTCTGGAATGGTTGTATGGGTTCGTCAATAATAATAACTATTAAACTGAATACAACTGAGATTATCTTTCTGGTACCATCCAAGAAGTTGTTATTATTAATTATTTTGAGTTATAGGTTCGATTTTATGTGCATGTCTAGATACGTAGTACTTAAAAAACATCACTTAGAGTGAGGCAGAATAAAACAACAAGGGACATGCCTTTCTAATGGTCATTCTGGCAAATATTGATGATTAAAAACTGTTTTAATGAAATGCTCATATTCTTGGCTATAAGTTTAGTTGCAAATATGACGAATAAATTATATTTTAAATAATTTTTACATTTTAAAGAAGCTAATTGTAATATACGCTAATGAGTATATTATTTATACGATATAATATATAAATATATATTTTAATGATATGCTGCAATGAGAAATATTATTATAGTCAATGGGCAGTGGTAATGAAAGAGCCAAAGTAATTAAAATTTCTTCATTATCCCTAATACGCACCAAAAGTTTTCGAAAAAACAAGCTCACCATTAAGAAGAGAATATTTTTCAAAAACACATAATGGAAGGAATGTCTGAATGAAACTTTCCCGGGGTTTTAGTATATCTTACAATTAGTCCGGCTCGAATCAGCCTACCTTTATCCTGCTCTGCTCGGTCGGAATTAAGCTCCGATATTAAGATCAGGTGGTAAATTACAATCAGTAAAAGTATAAAGCTCCTATGGGAATTTCCTCAAGCGCAGTAACCTCCTCTGGCTCCCAACGATCTGAGACATTATTTTTTTCTCCACCAACCCCTGTCCCGCTAGTTCGTCGACCAACTCCCGTTCATGCTGATTTTTCCCTCCGCATTTTCCCACCACTTTTAACTCACATATACAAGCAAAAAATGCCCTCAGCAACACACAGAAGCATGATACCCGAGTTGAACCCCTTCATCCCTTTTCCGCGTTTATTGGGACCGCAGCCGCACGAGAGGATGATGACCACCGGCGAGGAACAAGAGAGAAATTGACCGAAGTAGATGGACACAATGCGCGTCAAGGGATAAAAAGAGAGTTCGCGAAGGAGAATAACAGGAAGTGACCACTGCGCTCCCTCCATAGTCGAGTGGAGGGCAATTCGTAGGTCAATTGAACTGCCAAGCAGGGAAAAACAAGGGAAGCAACAGTTTCGATTGAATTAGCACGTTTCCATAAGGTCAAAGAAATATGCCCCTGAAACGGGATGAAAATGCACTTGCACTTGCTCTCTCCAATCTGTTGCAATGTTGTTTCTCGTTTGAGTTTAGCTGTAACAGTGAGAAAGAAAACGAAAAAGTTTAGAGATCGTTTCTTGTTGATTAATAACAGTTTCATGTCTGATTGATGATACTGTTTAAACCTGATCTGGTGATTCCCCGCATTCGATAGCTTAGTTGCGTAAATGATCCAGTACCGGCCTCATCTGCGTCCGAGGCAATATTTATTCGTTATCCTAAACATTTACTTTTTTGGTTATTTCAACAACCAACGTTGGTTATTGTTGTGTAAAGTTACTTAGTAGCAAAGATTTATTTTTCGTTACTTGTTTGGTCTTAAGTGAAACTTTGACGGACTATTAGTGCAAATAACGGTCCTAAATTCTCAATGTTCAGTTTTTACTAGTCATACCACATACTATAAGCTCATATAATTACCCCTGATTGATAGATTCGCGTTAAGGAGATTGCGTCACATGCTTACTTTTCGAAGTCTGCCCTGACAGTGATTTTCTTTTCACTACTAATCACTATTACAGTGAAAAAGTGAAAACAAACTACAGTCAAGTTTTCCCAATGGTGCACTTTGTCGTAGTACATACTAGTTGCAGTAAATTTAAAAGTGCTTCGACAGCCACGGTCATTTCTTAGACTTAAGACGAGACTAACTAGTCCCAATCTAGCTCTGAAGTGAAGTCGTTTTTTTTATTATAATTTCGCATGTGAGCCTCCACCTGGAATCGAACCCGGAACCGCATTCACCGATGTCGAATGCGTTACCCACATGTCCTTCTGGAGACCGACTGTGCCGTCCATTGAAGAGCTTCAAGAGAAGTTGTGTGAATTAAGCGAAAGTTATCTGAGAGGAATTGAAATAGAGAGAACGGTTGATTTGGAAGAAAGAGGAACTGAGTAGAGCGATGGTGAACTGATCACTTTGGTACTGTCTTAAGAGTTCATCTAAATATTTATACCATCGACGCGCAGTTATAAGTCTATTAATGGTTATAGCCTCCACTAAAATAGAATACTAATATAAAAAAGACACTTAATACCCTGAATTAAGATAGGAAAACAAGCAGACGATTCAAGAAAGCTTAAAGCTTGTTCCAAGCTGCAGCTATTTAACGACTGCAAGATAAATCTGTTGAGTAAACCTCTAGAAACGAAGAGAACGACTTTCAAATTTTATGATTCCATTTAGAGTCGATCGTAAGGAGCACATTACTGGAAATACCCATTGTCCAATCCAATGCAACGGTTATTTTGTTCTTCCCAGCGTACCCGGCAAGCATAACAACTACGATGAGTGCTTAAAAACAGAGAGGACTCTTCCGTAACGAGCTACGACATGAATTTATTTACGGAAAACTCCGCCGCTGGTGGGAACATGCCATAAAAAGTCCGTTTGCGCTCCGTCCCAGTAGAAAATCAAAGGTACTTTACGCTGCGGTAAAACCTCGGAGGTTTATTACTCATGGCCTTACGCGACACTCGACAGATAGTGTAGAAGAGTCTCCCACGGGGGAAGAAGGGTTTCGGGTATTTTCTGAAAGCGAAGCTTCAAAAGTTTTCCAACGTGCCCCGCTTTATTATCCGAGGCGGTGTTTATTGCTTTTCGAGAAATGGTGATGAATCCACTAAGTTCTTTTCGACCACAAACTCCTCTTCACGAACCGCTGCGGGCAGCGATCGTAGAGGAAGAACTCGTCCGCGGTTAGTACACTCGCGTAAGAATGTAGCATCTGGACTAGGTGTCTGGACGGGGCAACTGAAGAGTACCTTCGAAAATTATTTTCATTTTAAGAGAAGTGCAGTAAAATCTCTATTGATTACTGTGCGGCTGTTTCCTTCCGTGTATTTTAAATAGGATAATAACTTCCGTATCCGTGAAAATTCGTTTCAAAGACCGACCAATACACCAAAATTAGGGATGGAATTGAGAGGGTTCTTTCAAATTGTAACGAATTCTTCAAAAAATTATTCGGGAAGCCTACTTGAGGCGCAAATTCGTGGCGAGATATCATCTTTCGCTAGAACCGCGCCTTGGGAGATTATGGCTACTAATTACAGAGCTGAATAAAGGTTATATTATTTAAGATTCTGAAGGTTGGGTAGTAGTAGTAGTAATGTTAAAAGTGCTTCGACAGCTCAGGTCATCTCGCACGTAGGCTCCCATCGGGATTCGAACCCGAGATCGCTTTTACTGAAGTCGAACGCGTTGCCCACTTGGCTATTCGGATGCCCGAAGGTTAGGTTTTAATGTGTGAGCTTGGTGTATCAGTTATCTGTGAAAATAGAAAAACGGGATTGAATTGTTCTTTTTCGTCAAATAAAATGTATTTTTCACTGATTTGTCGTAGGCTCAAAACATTACTTCTGTAACAATTCCCAAATGACAATATTTCTCACATTTTGGATGGTAAATGTTGAGATCTGCATGAGCTCCAGGAAGTAGCTGGAAAGAGTGAATTACAGAAAGAAAGAAAATTCCTAATTGTAAGTCAGACTTATAGTACAATTGCCACCTCCTGGCTTAGGGGGACCAGATTTACGCAATAGCTGGGAATTTTTTTAAATAAATTAAACTAAGTTCTGTCATGCTTGAAGGGGTGGTTAAGAACTTAAAATTAAAATGGCTAATGAAGTAGCCCTTCAAAGTGCGAATGAATAGAAAATTCCATGGAAATCATTTATAATAAAGAGAACATTTTATCGGGCAAGTACAAACGCGCGATAGCAGGGGCGGATCTAGAAACAATTCATGGTGGGGGAATTGCCTAAGGGGAGGAACTGCCAAAAGGAGGTAATTTCCTCATAAATATATCGCCAATTAATTTTTTAAATTCTATTTTCTTGTAATAAACGTCGTAGATGAACAGCGATAGTGCAAAACCTTCACAATATTGTTTTAATTCAAGCTCCTTGTCAGATCGTAGGGAAATTCCCAGTATCACATAACCACCAAGTTGGGGGAGGGAGATGGCCCTCCCTGGATTCCTTTATGCACTATGACCTGCTGTAGAATGTCTTGGAGGGAATTGTGGAAGAAAGGCCTAAGCTGAATTATCAGATACAGCCCATCATGAGCTGTTAAATCGTGGAAATGTGGGAGAAGGAGGCGATTGGCAGGGAATTGGATTGGCAAATTTATCCTGATAGAATCTTTGATGACCAAATAAAAATAGTTTTGTAAAATTGTATTACTTTCGCACAGTTCAGAAATTAAAGAATCCTGGAGATAATAATTATCATCAGGAAGTTCGGCATTTTAAGTACTATTTCCGATGGGGAAAAATCAATTACGAAGTAGGTCAAGAACCTTTCATTTGGCAGAACTTTCCGTTTTATCTCTACCAGGGAGATTCTTTTTATAGCGGATAGTTCAGTCGACGGAAAGGTAATTCCCCAGTCGTCAAATGACACATATTTTGACAAGATATACGACAAGTTTAACAATTTCCGTTCAAAGTTCGCTTGTCTGCGGATCTTCTTCGCCCCGTTTATGAACCCTTACCCCTCTGAGAACTCTCCCTCGAACTTTTATGTCTGACTTTCTCACTAATATCTCCCAGGGTTCGTTGACCGTCCTTCCATTTCTCGTCCGTTTTATCTCCTCTGCAACACACCGCACTTACAGGTCATAAAAAAAGGCGTTGTGACCGAGTTCCAATCGAATTCTTCCGTCTCGCAGAAAGAGAGAAGAAATTTCTTGTACCCCCTGGCGAACGTATTGGTGACATTAAACCTTGACAGATGACACTGCCATCGCAGGCCGTAAAACAAAATTATCCTCACATGACGTCCGCTGTTGCTACCCAATTCTGGCGACGTTTAACCCAGTTTAGCTGCAAAAGAAAATTGGATAAAAGTGCAGAATGTATCTTCCGAGTGGGTATATAAAAATAGTCACTCGGAGGGGAAATGAGTCTCTCCTAAGGTTCGGCTGAAATTCATAGATCGAAACGGTCTGCGTGAGAAAAAATGACATGATAAAATGAGATAATGCTCGTATACAGTGTATGTGACTATGGTAAAGAGAGGGAGAGTACCGTTACATTATTGCTTAAAATGGTTTCTAAGAACCCACAGGGCGAATTTTACATAATTTTGTAAACTTTGTTCGTGGTAATACCTTTGTATGAATGAATTCTATGTGAATTATTAGAAATGAAATAGGAAAGAATTAAAGATTTAAAACTTAATACTCAATCTAATGCTTAGATTTTATATGAAACATAATTTATAATTCATTACATTAACATGTGATCAAAGAATAAAAGATAAATATTTGATCATTCTTTAGTAATAATTGTAAATTATTTTATGTAAATATTTTCGATGTATGGTTACGCTGAGTACAAAGCCGAAAGAATGTATTTTCGGATTCGATAGCCGAATAGTTTTCGAGTCGCCTGCCCTGCTTGGGAGGGAGACTACTTATTAAATTGACCTCTATGAATGATATGCTGGGGATCGTGGGAGAGGAGAGATTTACATGAAAGAGATGAAAGGGTGAAATAGAAATGCAAGGATCAAATAAAGAGAGAATATGGAATTTTAAGGAAAACAACTGATAGTGGGATGCACTGGAAAAGACAGGTAAGCCGAAAGAAAAGATTTATCGATAAGATAAACGAAGGGACGCCTTATAGAAATATGAGAAAATGGTGTAAGCTTGGAACTTTTATAGCATATGAATCTATTACGACATAGATGACTATTGATGGTGATGCGACCTCGTAAATAGTTTTTATTTCCTCATGAGCGTCGAAAATTAATAAATGAAATAATAAGTTATAAGAAAGGCATTCTGTGCAAATAAACTTCGAGCACGGAAAGCTTAAAGGAGTCAAATGTCTACGGAGCATTTTGCTTTCAACCAAGGAATCGTGGGCACATGGAGGCACGAATGGATATATGCTCATAGATTACAAATTGAAGACGAAGAAAAACTTGGATCTTCGTCAAATTGTTGCATAAATTTACATTCATAGGAGATGAATCTAAAATAACTAATATAACAGAACTTTCTCTGTCTTCTAAAGCAGTGCTCCTCGCTCAGTGGTGTGCGATTCACATTGAGACAGGAACATGTATGGTGGGACTCGATAAGGCTGATCTCGTTTTATTTCATCCCTTTTACCTATTTTTCTAATAAATTATAAATTGATCACAAATTTCAAATAAATCTTCCAAAACTGCTATTCTTCAAAAAACTAAGTATTTGTAAAATATCAAATTAGATTAATCTGTAAAACGAGTTATTTGCACAATGTCCGGACTAGAGGAAATGAAAAGGAGGACTAGCCCATAACGGTTGGGAGACTGCTATAATGTAGTGTACAGGAAGAATTATTTTTACTTCATAAGTAAGATTAGTGTTCCCCTATTAAATCTTATTAGAATGAAGAAGAATATACAATACTTAAGAGGAATAATACGTAAGGATACGAAATAAATTGCCTTGCAATATTTAAGAAGTACTTTTCGGTCATACCCAAGTTTCGACCTCTGACTGTGCTATGCAATTTCTTTCTGATCGAAGCCGGTTTTCATGTAGTTACTCGTTATGTTAAAATCGCATGAATGTAATCACTATGATCAGATTTTGACCAGATTTCGTGGAACAACATTAATTACCAAGAAATATGCGAGGAAAATCAGAGAAATAGATGCTAAAACAAGTCGTTTCTAGAATTCATTTTTTCCGCGAACGATACGTTCCGTTCCGCAATCGATTACAGAATTAGAGCCATGGTACTTGCACTCCCTGCCACACGCTGTAAGGCGGCTTGTAGGGTATTTATGTAGGGGAGCCCTTCGATTGACCGACACTCACTTGACCGACCCTCGTTTGACCGACGCTCGCTCGACCGACACCTCGGTTGACCGACTCCTCGTTTGACCGACAACTCGTTTGACCGACTCCTCGTTTTACCGACAGCTCAACTGACCGACTCCTCGTTTGCCCGACAGCTCGATTGACCGACTCCTCGTTTGACCGACAGCTCGATTGACCGACATCTACATGACGGAGACAGTAAATGCGCTACATTATTAATACGCCTGCGCATATACAGATGGTAATTAAAAAGGAAATTAAAGAAACCGTCAGCGGGTCTTCCGTGAAATTATTTATTAAATTATAATTATAATTAAAAACATAAATGTTATAATTAGTTATAAACATATTATTTGTCAATTGCCAAAATGATAACTATAAATAAATTATGATATGCGTAAAATAATTAATTTTCAATGGTATACAACATTCATTTTTATCACCTACACTTACACTCCGAGAGAAAAAATT
>KZ308150.1:1743472-1766923 GCA_000376725.2 Ladona fulva | reverse complement strand
CTAAAATAAACTAATGCATAAAACTTAATATGGATACTTATAAAACTACAAAGATTTGCGATGTGGGGAAAAAACTCCTCAACTGAAGGTTTTTGGAGAAAAACAAGACGCATGTAAAATTTTAATGGAAAAACTGATGGAAAAAGTGATATAGACCAAAAAATACGGTAAGCAGCACGTTCTCCATTTTATTTTTACTTGACAACTAAAACAGGAAAACAAAATTATTTAAACGTTCATTCGCTTTGGGGAGTGAAGAAAAGACCTCACTAAACTCCCGGTAAGTCAGCTTGTTTTCCACCTTTGATTTAGCTCCACCAGCCTTTAAGGTTAATCCGCTTTAATCCCATCCGATACAGTCTGCAGTTACCATGCAATATCCGCGCCGGATTTAAACCCCGTCATCGTCTGAGTGCAGAATTCCGCCAGTTCACTTTCTCCCTGAACCAGAAAGAGCGACGCCTAGTAAGGTCGGGGTTGTTAATCCGATGACCAATTAGCACGCTCTCTCCCACGCACGCATCGGCCCCTCCCGTCTCCCCCCAGCTTCCTATGGGGGCCTGGTCATTGTACCTCTGGGGGCTGTGACGCAAGTTCCGAACTTGGTCACGTGCTCTCGATGTCTGATCAAGCCATGGAATGTGACTGCGATAATTGAACCGTGGGCAGATGGATATGGCGTGGTCCTTAATTTATTTCCCATCCTCTTCTGTCACGTCAACCCCGCAAACAATCTTGGCGGCGTGAGTAATATACCTTTCCCTAGGGGAAACGGATGTGAAAAAAGCTGACAGGACCGGGACTCGAACCCAGGTTTTCCGCTTTCCGGCGACTGCTCCGACCATTGAGCTGTATTGCAAAAACATTTCTATATGCCGTTTGGGAGACTTTAGTACCGGTCCTGCCATACTTTTTCCTGTTCGTTTCCCCTCGGGAATAACGCTTTCCTTCTGTATTACAACTTTAACAGTGGGCTAACAATTTAAAAACCTGACAAAAAGACTTACTGTACTGCATAATAATGATAAGAAAATATTATAGTTGAATTATCGAAGCATTTTAGAATTCTATAAAGGGTGTTGCTTGTAAGATAAAAGACATGAGAGAAGTGAAGAAAAGAAATAAACGACTTCTGAAATGGAATCGTAAGAAAAGTAAGGCGCTGCTGGTGCACGGAGAAACGGAAAAAATCCAAAGGAAAAAACTGATCGCTTTGCGCAACGAAAATACAACGGAGAAAGCGTAAGCTCAATTAGAAAGGAAATGACGTAAGGAGCGGAAAATTAGAAAAGTTTTTGTTTCATTCATTTCCTCTCGACGGCTGGCTTTTTTCTCTCTAAGAACCGAAGCCTTATTTATTTAATATAATATTAATTATTTTCATTTAATTAAATATTTAATCTAATACAAATATTAACACTCATTTTTGGACATGTAATTCCTGCAAGTAATGAAGGACAACTGAATGATTATATAAAATATTAGTTTCACGGGAGGCAAAATGAAAGCTTCCTGTATGAATTCTCATATCTGGGCTGCTGACATTAAGTGGAAGAGGTACAAATTGCATCCCCTGATTATAATTTCTACTGCCTACTGTTACTGCCTACTATTTTACTGAATGTAAAACACGTTATCCCAACGAGTATATCATATTCAGCCAAGTTTTAAGCCATCATAAAATCACCAGTTAAGGCATAATGAGTTCATATCTCTTAACGTCGCAAATATTTCGCACGAAAAGGTTAATGAAGGAGGAGAAAAATGAAAAAGGCGAAAGACGACCTTTCGAAGACGAAAGAGAAAGAGACGACCAAGAAACCGTTGGATGAATAGTGTAATTAAGAAGGCGAAACTGACAAAAGGTAACTCAGCAGATGATATTGTACGATAAAAGGATTCATTAAAGCTGACCCATATGGCGATAAATGCAAAGGAAGATTCAAAAGATCTGTTTGAGTTTTTGAGCAATTGGATCTATCTCATTGGTTTAATTTGCACGAGTCTCTTTATTTACTTAATAAACAGATGATCACAGATTCACATGCGGGAGAAATGCAGGCCATGCATCGGAGGGGATACCGCTCGTATGACATGCCGATAAATACGGTTCAATGAGCGGAAACCGTTTGATAGAACCCCGGGGTTTAGAGCACGCACACCTTGGGGAGGAGATCCAACATTGTAGGGAAATCAGAACAAGAGAGATTCAACGGAAAACCGCTTAAGCAGCTCGCGATCGCCCGCTTCGATCGTGTTTGATGATGACGTGAATTGCATTCCGTGGAGAATATTGGAAAGTGCGAGGCGGTGGTGAATGCAGCAGAGAGCATCATAGGAATCCCATCTCATATACTATGAAGGCATTCGTTCAGTTAAAATGTAGTAACATCTGAGCCATAACCAATAAACATGTTAATATCCTAGAAAGCAGAACGAGTATATGAAAAAGAATGAAGACTTCGTGGAAGTCGCTCGAGAACACTCCTAGTGCTATATAGGGAAAATTGATGTAAGCTTTTCAAGTACATATTACCATTTTAAAGCCACGTAAATTCATTCTATAATTTCCTAAATTTCAAGATATTCCTTTCCTCTTTTTCTTTCTGTTGTCGATTTTGAGCCCAAAACATGACTGTATAAACCATATATGTATTTCCGAATCTTAGACGCAATCAAATATAAGGCGCACCCAGGTTTTTGAAATTTGTTGAAGAAGAAGGTAATAAGGTAAGGCTATTTGCCGTGGTGTGTGTACACGTCCGGACAAGCTTGCCAAGGAGTAAGCTTTGGTGGTGAGGTAACACGAGGGAAAAACTGAATCGTATCTTTAAACCTTATTGTATTCGCAGCTTTTCTCTGCGATATCTGGTTAGCCATAATGCATTTCAGATTGCGAATTTGACTGACTCGAACCTAAGAAGTTACCGATTTTAGGAAATCTAAAACGCCAAATACGTGCATCTTATATTAAAGAATACACGATAAGGATTGTCTTCGTCGATCGTCTCACTAAGGAGAGTAGTTTTCTTTTAACGATGAGTTTTGCATGCGAATCTAACATTTGAAAATATAATACATGAGCATGATTCGTAACAGAATAACAAGTTTTCGGTAAGTTTCGTTGAAATTTTTAAGTTTGAAACGCTTTGATTCCCCTCAATTTCTTGCTCTTTGTTTTTCGTTAACATTAAGTATCAAAAGGAAATTTTAGTAGTTAAATAGCATCTGGAGGTGTTCTCAAAATTTTCGGGTCAGTTGTATTGCCAAACGATATTTTATATATGTCAAATTAGAATGTTTAATGATATTTTAAAAGTATTTTTCGATTCTCCAGAAACCCAGAACCACACTCCTAGTGATACAGGCACTTCACTCGTTCAAAACAATCCCCCGCAAAATTTATACATTTATAAACGATAATTTCTGATCATTTATACATTTATAAACAATCATTTCTGCTTATACATTTTACCAATCTAATAACAAATCTATATTGCTTTTTAATATCTTTTTTGGCAATTTCCTGATCACAACAACATCACTAACAAAAGAGGGTGCAAGTTCTGTTCTATAGGAAGGATTGAACCTATTTATTTGTCTTGCTACTATCATTGCTTTTAATCCCACAAGATGATCAGATGATGAATAGTACATAATAGTAAGGAAGTAAAGGATTTTAAGCTTTCGGGGTGAATAATATATTTTAAGCTTTCGGGGTGAATAATATATAGAAAGGATTGACGGGTTTCCACTCAGGTTAATTCCGGTGATATTACTGTCGCCAACGTTTCGGTGACACACTCTGTCATCTTATATGTTCTATATAATAGAAAGAAAGGAATAATGTGACTCCGAGTGTGGATATTAGGTAAAACAACTCGGACTCTTCTAAGGGTTCTCTTCTTTAAAGTTCACTACTTTATGGGTGAAATAATTCCTTTTATTTGCCGTATTAACTACATAATGACAAATATGAAGTAGTTCTACATCTACATCTACATAAGTACCCTGCAAGCCGCCTTCCGGCGTGTGGCAGGGGGAAATTTGTTTAGTTGTTTCTAATCGTTTATTAAACATAAATCTGCGACTTCGAATGGAACCCCACACAATGAAAGCTCCATGCACAATAAACAATTTCCTCACTGAAATCCTCCTTAAAAACTAACTTTTCAAAATTCATATTAAAATTTTACATTTAAACTTGAAGGGGTCCCTCCTTAGTGGAATCCTTAGGCACAATTAAGACTACTTTTCATCGAAAAAGTTCGCGTAACATTTGAACGGCAAAGATCGATCTGTTGGGCGACTGAATCTTTTTCCCTGTTAATAAAGAGCTGGGACTGGATATTGGAAAGTTCGTTTACCCTTTTGATCATGCTGACTAATCTCCTAATGCTCTATGGAGTCGTGACCTTAATTCCCCTGTCACAAATGCCTTTCTTTTGTCCACTTCTGCCGTTTACTTCCAGGAAGAAGAGATGTAGATCGATCCAGCTCCTTAGACTGATTGACTTAAAGGGACAGGTTGATAATTTGCAAACAAGGAGAATGGCAAATTTATGAGTTTTGAAATGTCTGAAAACTTGAGTTTCACTACTTTCTAAGGTAGTGCTGCAGAATTTGGCGGAAGATAAAATCAGCTGATTAGAACTGAGGAACCTTTCTAGTTATTATATATCGATAGAGAAATTCTGGGAGCTACATTTTATTCAATACCAAGGAGTAATGTCATTTTCAGCATTTATACCCTTCAGCTGAAATTACGGATAGAGAAAGATATTTGCCTCTCTATTTTCAGTCACCACGGAAAAAAATCCCTACTGGTATGTCTGCAATGGAAAGCTTCTGAGGGTGATCTACAAGAGAGGCCAATTATGTGAAAAGCATTTTATAGCGGAAGATTTAAAAATTAAGAGTCCGATGTTTCTTTGCGCAAAGCTTCGAAGTTTTAATGATCAGACAAATAAAAAAATATGAATCGATTTGCAGGAAAAGGACATAGGTTGAACGCATATCTAGTTCTATATTTCTCGGGAAATAGGAGGTCTCACAAAGTAAGTTTATCAGTTTCTGTATCTGACATTTAAACAGAAAAACATGGATGTCAACATTCTGAAACCAGAGGGAAATTTTCTTATTCAAAATAATCGGAATCGGTAGGAACAAGGATCTATTCCCAAACAAGGATGTACTCCCACAAGAATCATGAAAAATATATTTCCTTAGAAATAATAATCCACTGAATAATCAAATAATTAGAATGGCTTACTCTACGAAGTGCTTAATCAAAGTAAATATGATCAAAATGGTTGGAAACAAAACAGCAAAGTATACACTCCAAGAAGTAGAAAAGCTGAAAGGTGGAGCTAATTTTAAATTACGTAAGTTAAAAGATAGATTAAAAAACATAGTCAGCATTTTAATTGCACCGTGTATAAAATTATTAATTATTTATAACAATAAAATCTTGTTAGTTGATTAATGGTACATAAATTCAATGTTTTTAAAGGCTTAAAAACATGAAGGAAATCCGAAGATTCATAGGAATAGTATTTCGTCATTCTGTCAATGAAGTTCGTTTGCTAATTAGGGTGGTGTAAGCGAGTAAAGGTGCCGAATTAATCTCATAAAAATATAAATATTGGTGATAAAATTACTTCGGTTTCGTATATTTAGAGCTGTTTCTAGTTACCTATCATGGATAAACAATACAAGATACGATTCCATCAATTAAAACTTATTTTCGTACAGTTTGAGAAAGATTAATATTAAAATTCTTCTCTTTAATTTTTTCATCACTTATTTATAATAATAGGCATGGATAGTAACGTGAGTAGCTTACGAGAAAGAATCGACCGAAGAGAAAACCGAAAGTGAAAAATTGAAGTATGAACGAGAAGAAATCTTTCTCAAAATGAATCTTAGGTCAACCAAGTAGGATTTTAGGGCCTTTACCCGAAAACTAAAATACACTTCCACACAACGTTAAGAGATGTAGGGAAGTTTTTCTTAGTTTCATAACGTTTTGGAGAGATTCAAACCCGCAATTTGATCAATCCGACTTGCTTTACCCCAGGCGAATTTTTTCTTATTTAGCCTGATGCGCTAATTACCTTTATAAACCAAAAGTATCGTTCTCAAAGCGCTTCAGTTGCGCTGTTCTATACAATATTATAAATCTATTTTATTTCATTATGAAACGTTCCTCGGTGTTGTGATGGCAGAAACAGATGAAGACTTGAAAAGTATTCTAAAACTAGTCTACCCTCTCTTCCTGTCTCCATAGGAAGTATTTTTACTAAAACTGGTAAAATAATCGTACTGATTCCTTCTAAAGACCTTAACTAAGCTCTCGAAAACCAAACGAAACACCATCAACATCCAGAGATACAACTTTTCCAAAATCAGGCAACTGAGACATACGTCAGACTTTCCTTACTAAATAACCTCTCTATAAATCTATAATTACCAACATTAATTGAAAATAATTGAGATACAATAGCTTGGCTTTGAGATGGGAGCAGCTTAAACGCTTGCTTCACCATTTAATAATCTTAATTGCTTCACAATGCTCTACAACAGTGCATCCCATTCTTTATCTATCACGGTATATATGCGTATTCACCCAAACATTATGGCGCAACCACAACCTTTGCCATTTGCCGAACGAATCCAAACTGAAAAAAGAATAACCAAGGGAGTAATAAAATGTTACCCAAATGCATAGTGGATTCTTTCTTTACGACTATCTATCTTGTAGATTAAAGCGCTAATGTGATATTAAATTAGAAAATATGTTATCCTCGGACATCACTCGGTACACCAAGAGATTTTTTTGAGCTTACCGCTGTAGGATGGCACACCATCTGGAAAGCTCCACTCTATTGGTCGCACTGCTTAAATTACAGTTTGGAACTAAACTACAATTCCTGCAAATCTTCACATGAAATTTATTTCCTGCGTAGTGTCCAGCCGAATCATGTAATTAGGAATTTTCCGCGTAATCAAATCGGATGCGGATATGCCACCTTGGGACGTGGGTCGGGTGGGAGGATGTGGGGATCTATATCGGTGCGTACCACATCATAGCAGGGACAATCGCACATCACCAATAAAACCAAGGACAGAACGTCCGCGTAAATTATTCCGGGGGAATGAACCACAATGGAAACTCCCCACGGGATGCTTCACCTTCCCTTTCAGAAGGGACTCGATGGATAATTTTCAATCCGCACCTCCATTGGCTGCATTAAGGCATCCCTCACACTTGGCAGAGGCGGCGACACCCGACGGAAAATTACCCCGGAGTAGCGAACTTTGGGCAAAAGACGCGACCTCGAGAGCGAAGGAAATTCGGAGGGATGGGCTGGAGGAAAGTTTCCGGCGTGAGAGGGAGAGATCATCCCCAAGACCGGAGCCAACTTCCAGACTATCCCTCTCCACCCCAAGGGAAAAAAAGTCTCAATTGAAGCCGATTGAGTATAATTAGGGTGTTAAGAGCGGAGATGTTTCCCTTTTGGGGGGGGGGGACTTTGCGGTGCGTATTTTTTCTTCCTCGTAGGGAGAGGTCAAGAGATGGGGTAAAAGAACGCGGAGGCGTCTCCAGCGTCATCGCTGCCATGGAGACCCGCTCCGGCCGTAACTAATGACATCTCCTGACATCCACCTAAGGGGAGCGTGACGGAGGTCTGGCGGTACCTTTCGGTTGCTTTACCCCCTGAAGAGGAAATTCCAGTGAGGATGGGTTTGGGGAACGCGGCACAAATAGCCTGACTGAAAAAAGTTTCGAAGGAGACGAATATAGCCTTTTCCCCTTTTGTTTCCTACCCGTATGAGAGGGCGTGAGATATTGGGATGAAATATGAGCTTATCTATTACTTTCCCATCGTGCCAGAGACAGAATTGACCCTCTTCGTGGGTTCGTGTGATATGGCGAGGGAGGAAAGTTTAGCTTCATCCGGATGTGTATTTTTTAAGGGCTATCGATCTTACGTCTGGCCCGGAATTGGGTGTGCGAGTTTTTCTCAGCTGAGCGACAAAAATCGACTATTACTTCTTATCTCTCTATGGCAGCATTTCGTTTATTACATTTTTCTTCTTTTTTGTTACTATAAAACTTCTGTATTTTCAGATTTTTTCGAAAATAATACTTTTTTATCGCCTAAGTAATTTTACTGCCTAATAGCCGCACGTCATTCGGTCGATGAAGAATATGCTGAATAACAGTGTTTACGATTATGCATTGACTTAATTCACATTACAGAAGATTAGGTATTACTAGGATTACGCGGTAAACGCCAAAGATTTTACTATTCTTTTATCCTTAGGCTCAAATAAAATTGTTATGGCAGTTAAATTATGCAAGAGTAACATGATTGGTTATTAGATAATTAAATTAATTTTTTGAGATTTTAATTATTTTAAAGTTTAAATGAAAAAATTACGTAATTATATGACAGCATTATGGATGACAAATATTATATACGTATTTTTGAAAACTGGAGCAAAGCTTGGAAATTTATTACCTAATAAATAATGGACCATCGAATAATAAGATGCGCGGTATTGCAGAAGTAATGAGCGGTCACCCAAATACTCCGCTGAAGGGGAATCCAAAAGTACATCTATACGATATTTATTTTTAAAGACCACTATAGTTATTAAAGCCGAATACGAACATAACATTCCCAATGTCGACAAAATTCCTGCTGAAAATGAGTACAAAAATTCCAAAGGTAAGGCCAACAACGTTGAGTTTCCAATTTAGCGGTATATAATTTGGAAGATCTACGGCAGACAGAACTCTAATTCTTGTTTTTCTTCTTTAACCTTTTTGTACACCTCAAAATTGGAGAACCCGTCTCCACATATCTATGTCTCACTTTCAATCACGTGAAATCAGTTTCTTCTGGTCATGAGAAGACCTTAAATAGATAGTTCACTGCATGCATTTTCAGCCTTCTCTGATTTTTTCCTTCCTAAAGAAATCAACTCATGGAACACTCAAAATAGTTCATAATGACGATATTACGTGAGATGAAAAAACCGAAGTCAAATCCTTTTTCTGAGCTTCCTCGAAGCTTGGGCGGTTCTGAAGATTGCATTTCCTCATCGGTAATGTATTCGTAATCGATAGAAATTCCATTTACGGCGAGCTTACGTATATTTCCAAATTTTGGTAGATATTTAGAGGTAGGCTATAGAGAGAGAAAAATGTGCCAGATGGCATCTGGAAATGATTTATTTCGGATATCGCGGCTCTAATATCATAAATGGTCTTTGACTTATATCCGAAATATTCCCCGTCACACAAAAAGGGGCGGCCATTAGGTTATTTGGGTGGGCTTAGATTTGGGTGATATATTTCTGGCATTTCGCTGTGAATTCATAGGTCCCGAAATAGATCCCTTCAAATCAAAAATAGCCGGAATACGCGATAAATTTCACGGGGACTTTCCTCTCGTAAATCGGAATTTATTCTCTTCCAGCTCTTTTCGCGAAATAGCGCGATAAACTCCATATTTTCCACGATTTCACAACGATAAATTCACGGAGACATTCTTTTCAGGCATTCTTTTTTCTCCTATTGACAGAATATCAAGGCGCGTGCACACACTTCATCATTATCCTTCCGTTGGACAACCGCAGTTCATTCGCTGATAATGCGTTTGTTCACCCTGAACTTGGAAGCCAATAGGGGCTTCATGACCCACTCCTTTTAAGAATGAAAAGCTCTAAAAAGAGTTACGGCAGAGTCATCGGGATTAGAGCTTCCAAAATACCGCGATACTTCACGCGGTATTTGTGGCTTCCCAACTCAATCCCCGTCGGCAATTGATGCCATTCGGCGTCTGGACCATCGACCGATTTTTTCCCCTTAAAATAACTAAGGCAGCTATGAATAAATGAACGAGGAAACATACCTATTTTTATTTTTCTTATTTTCTGATTGAGCTATGAGGCGTTTATGATGTTACCTATTTCCTGTGAAAACAAATATTTGTGTTACGTCGCGCACTGTAATTTTCATCATTGCACTATTTAGGTTCATACAACTTACATAACAGGTAATGGAAGATGTCGATTGCAGTAACGTATTTCCCGAAGGCAGAGGGTAAGTATTTCTTCTGACGTCAAGAGTAGCCATACAATAGTAATTGTAAACATTGTTGCGCTTTGACTCATCGGTTTCATCTTCTGATCACCGCGGAAGCCTTTCTAACATTAAGGAAAGGTAAATTGCTAAGCATGGAATAGCCGTGAGGTTGAAACGCAAGGAATAACAGTTTGTTATTCTTTGGGATAATAACAGTTTGTTATTCTTTGGGCTAATAACAGTTTGTTATTCTTTGGGATTCGTTCGCACAGCTCTCCTGTGCTTATTAATTTACCTTTCGTTGTAATTTCCTTAAGGGGGTTTACCTTATAAGATCGCTATGTGAGTTGGGTGCCTCAGTGAGGACCATCTGGCGGCAGTTTATGCTACTAAATGTGGAGGCTCCTCGCCTTGCTCACAGAAGCATTTCCATAACAGTGCGGAAGAGACGCGGCATGGTAGTTCAGTGGTCAGACCTGCCCGGAAAAGAGAAGTCCTGGGCTCGAGTCCCAGTCATGTCGCTATTTTTCGCACCAGTTATTCCTTTCGTCAACTCGTCAATTTTCTGCATACATATCGTAATTTGATCGGTCAATAACCTGTACAGTGCAGGGTAAGTGAGCATATTACGAATATCACAATGATATTAATTTTTTGTCTTCTAAATCCATAAATCTAAGTGCTTTGTGAGAAGTGTCCTAATCCAACTCATGAACATCAATAATGACTAATAAAAACTTGTGTAAACACTCACCCCTACATTTATAGAGACAATTAATATATCATTCGTAAAATAAACAGACTGTGAACGATGTAGTCCACTAAAGGGTTTAATGCATCATTTTAAGCCATAAATTATCATTTCTGTTGCCTGAAAAGCATAAAAATCATTTAATGCCGATTTAGCAGTGCAGTGGTAACTCATGAACTTAATTCGCTCTAGTTTGAAGTTGAGGACTCTAAAATTTTGTATCTCGAAATCTAGTTTTCCATTATATTTTTCCTATTTTTCCGGTTCGTATTTAGAAATAAAATGGAAAAAGGAAGAACTTCGCAGGCACAAAAGTTCGTATGTAAAGCGGTTCGTAGGTCGAGGCACCACTGTATAGGTTTCTCCACTTAATGTTTCGTCCAACAGTCCTGTTTTTGGAGATATTTTTATCACGGTTGATTCCGTTTACGATATGCTATAAAAGGATGCGATATCGAAAGCTGTATCTTGTTATTTATAACGTTCCATCTCAATTTCCTCTCAATCGAATGAAAGACAAATTAATGAGCGGAGGCAATAAATACTCATCTTTCCTACAACAGTGATATTAAATTCTATTTATGGAACGGTTACTGTACACATGGACACACTCGAGACAACTGCGAACCAAAAAACTGAAGAAAACATGAAACCCGTCACACAGATCTAATCGATAAAAATATAGATGTTTCGTTGGGGTTGTTTCACAGAAAGTTAGAGCATCATCACGTAGTCCACGTGCGAATAATAAATGCTATACATAGAGAGATACCGCGATCGTAATTTGTTAAACGCCGTGCGTGAGGGATAAGATCCTTAGTATTGAGGACAAATTCAGAAGGAAGAGTGAACCAATAACTCTGATGAACCGATAATTCGGATTTAACTCGATGGAGGAGATTCAATTGGTACTCAGGATTAATAAAAAAAGCTAATCAATCGCGGTTTTGGTCAATTGGTGCGGATAAATGGAAACAATGATTATACCGCCATAAATTCAATACGAGATCAATTCTCGTAATTCTCTATTTGGAACTACTTGTGGCCGAGTGGCTTAATTAATACAAAGCTTTAAACGCCGTTATGGGACTCAATAATCTGGCCATTCACTTACTGACCCGAATCGAATTTCATTGAAAATAATTTTTAAATATTTCGCTCATTTTTCTAAACACTGTGTGAGGTTTGACGCATCATCCAAGTCAATAATATTTCCTGCTTACACCTCCCACAAAATACAACAAAATGTTTACTTCCAGAAAAAAGAATTTTCATGGGAATTGCCACACATTTCGGGTAGTTTTAGCTCATAACTAGTGGTACAGTTTACATGTGATAGTAAGGTATCTTAGTGGGATGAATAGGGACCATAAAAATATACGCTAGAAAGATATGCTTAATCGATATATGTAGTGCATGCGGTATTAATCGAAAAATTAGCACATTTTAAGGCCCTTTATTGGTAAAAATTATTTTTACGAGTAGAAATAATAAATAGAATGAAGAATAGAGTTAATAATAAAAAGAACTGTTGCCTTAAGAATTTTTATTAACAGTTTCTATAGTCCATATGTCAAATGAAACTGTTTTTAATTAGGTTAATTAGTTTTCTGTAATCTGCGCAATGTCATCATATCACCAAAATTTTGGTCACGGAATTAAATGAAATTTATGCAAATAATATTAACGCATGCCTTTAACTCGATTGATTTCTCTTAATAAAAAAGTTGACTGAGGTTAACAGAAAATCCTTTTTTTTTCCTTTCATAACCTCTTGCCCACCCATATTGACTCCTACACAGGCAACCAAGCAATAATTCTCACTTCCTCTCATTGGTTATAATTACATGTACAAGCGTATTTATACGGGTTCTATTGCGGAAATGGTGCCAAGAAATGGTTCTGTGAGTCGAGAAATGTCCTGTAAATTTCGTGGAAACATGCGGAGAGGATGTCATTTATTGTGGAAATATCACTACTGGCTACATAATTTGTAATCTTACATTGCTTTCTACAATGTGTTCTTTTAAACCTACCAGCCCAAGATAGCGAAGCGCTGAATTTTAATTCTTTTGATAAGAAAAAAAAGGGCCAAGTCGAAGACACTTGTAGTTAAGGCTGAGACTCCATAACCTACGTGTATTAGTACTACAATAGATACTGGAGTTCCTACCTAACGTATATTTGAATAAATGTTGACGACGAAGGTAAAGAATGTCTGGAAGGTAAGAAAATGAAATTTAATAGCCGAAAAATAGGTTGTTTGTGACAAAAACGGGTTAGTATTTCTCTTAATGACAAATGCCGCTATATGTATGGCAATGCCCGTGAGTTGCGTGGTTGCCTAACTTCGATTTCCGTTGTAAATTTTGCATAAACAAAGGCGCATTGAGTTGAACGGCCGGACACGTGTCTGTTATTTTTGTGCAAGGAACGTGTCCTGAAGGTTTCGTGTAAATCCGCGAGGCACAAACCTGACGTGTTCC
This sequence comes from Ladona fulva, assembly GCA_000376725.2. Taxonomy (NCBI): domain Eukaryota; kingdom Metazoa; phylum Arthropoda; class Insecta; order Odonata; family Libellulidae; genus Ladona; species Ladona fulva. The sequence continues at coordinate 1,753,587 of KZ308150.1, read as the reverse complement.
TTGTTAGTTTCGAAGAATAAACAAGGGACACTTCATCAAAATTACACGCCTCAAGATTCAAAATGCTAAAACGTAAATAAATCTAAGTAAAAGAAGAAATGTATTCGGTTTATTCTTCGAGATAGAAGCACCGTGGGTGTTGATATCGAACTTTCACATTCCATTTAAGTCGAGTTTGAAAAAGTGACGTCATCATTGATCAATCATACTCATTTTTTATAAAATGAATTACAATTATTATTAAAAGTAAATTATTACTTTCCCTTCCACTCCAGGAGGATAAAGGCTTGAATTGAGTGCTTACTACGCAGGTCAGAAATGCGACCTAAATGTCCTCCTTCACGTGCACGTGCGGCCTGCGAGACAAAGGTCTCTCTAGTTTAAACCAACCAGAAATCCCGCCCTGTACTACAATCGCACACGTAAACGGATGGTATTCCCGCACTTGCACCGACAACGACTGGTAACACCGCACCATTGGATGCGCAAGAAGCAAAACCCTCTCCGGAGACGCAGACACGCGCCCAATTTACTCCCTTTCATGAATTCCCGGATAATAATGGGAAGAGAAGTCAGGAACTGTATATCGGCGGAGAGCCACGCGGATCCAAATCCCCTGCAGGTGGCACAAGCGTCGTGTCATTATGAAAAGGAATCGCCTCGGTAATCGACCGCTCGTGTCTATCGCTAATGTCGCAGAACCGAATGATGGGGGCTGCAGAGGGGGTCTGCAGATAGAGTCGTGTTATACGTGCAGAAGGATAAGCCTAGGGGAGGTGGCGAGGGGCGGTTGATTGGGAAACGGCGGGGACTTGATCAAAGGGTAGGGAGGCGGCTTCGCCTTCATAGCAAACACTCGAGGGTATCAGAGGGAAATAGAAATGGGGTTGGAAAGAAAGCAAATGGCCACGTCTGGGTGAAATGGTCATTCGCTTTGAAATTGGAAATATTTACGCACTTATGACAATGAAATTGAGCAAAATCGCTCAACGAGGGGTCTGCCAAAACAGATGTATCATTAATGCAAACTGCGATGAACTTGAATCCAAAATCTGGAGAGCGGTATTGTAGGATAATTATTCCACTGCTGTGAAGTAAACCCTCTAATATTGATGAGAAAATTTTCGCTTTTTATTAACGCACGGAAACATCAATTACGCTGCTCCCTTCCGGGATAAACCTCTTAGTTGCCGTGCACATTAGCACTGGCCCTGCATGTTTTCCTATAAATCTTTCCCTTCATATATCATAATATACACCCCCTTTCATTCTGAATGTTTCGTACATCTCTTATCATCAGCAATCTATTCAATTCGTAAATCCGCTTATTTGTCGATAGTTTCTCTATTTGGTAATACATGCTCCACATACAACTAGTTTGCTCATAAATTAGCCATTCCATATCATTTACTTACGTTCAAAATAATTATATATGTTTTAATGTGATTCAGCCTTACTTACTTGACGAAACGCCATAGTAAAAGAAACAAAAATATTTCGTAGAATATAAATGTGGAGCTACATTTCTCATAATGATCATTCGTTAAAAATAAAGGAACGGGAACAGAAAACCGATGTAGTGAAATACTCATTTATTAACAGGGGTATAAGGGAATGGAATGCTTTACCTGGAGAACTTCTCATCCCAATGCCTAAAAACATTAAAATCTTCAAAGCAAAAATTAAAAGCTGCTAAATTTTATGTAGTTCTTATAATGCATGTTCATGTATTTTAACTTAAGTCTCTTGTTCTCGACTATGTATAACTTATATGTATATATGTGTATAAACATTGCAAAATATGGTATGTGGGAAAATTATTTTCAACTTTATGTATATATGTTTATTCAGATGTATTGTATGTATATATTAATTGGTTTTATAGAATGTGTACTGTTTGCGGGAGGTTTTTGGAGGGGTTTTCCTCCCGTCTTTGGGCGAATGCCTGACAGTTAGTACATTGTTTTTGCACCCCCTCAACCGTTGCCACCGGGTCCCACGACCTAATCGCGACGGGTAATTCTTAAATAAATAAATAAATAACTATACATATTCCCACATATATTTTTGTAGATCCTATATGGATATTACTATTTTTCTACAAGTAGTAACTGACAACGAAAAAATTATTCCTCGTCTCCAAATAAAGTAGCTCGGACTGACCCGCGTTCCTAAATCGATTCGGGAAAATAATCCAGAGAGAACGGCTACGGCAGAATTTTTACGTTTTATTTTAAACAAATAGTTCCTGAAACAAAAATTAATAAAAGCACTTTATCGTATGTCTTATAGCCTTTTTTACTGTTACTGAATGAGTTAGCTGATGGTTATTAGAAATCTTTGTTTCGAAACATCTTTACACATCCCTTGCCCTGTCGTAAAATAGTATTGGGAAAACTTTACTCACATTGGCACTGAACCCGGTACAACTTTTAACAAAGGCGGACTTGTTACCTGACCGACAAAGTGGAAGATAGAGACATGCTGTTTAATGGCAAAAAGAATACCTCAATTGCTTCATCAATACTGATTACTAGTTCTAACAGTGTACTGATAAAAAAAATGACAGGAAAATGTAGGCGTTCGACAAAGTAGGCTCGGGACGCCAGGATAGGTGATGTGAAACCGAGACATCCCGGAAATCCTGGATTTCTTGGAACGCTGCACACAAACAGCTTCTTTCTTTTTTCCACCAAATGCTGTAGTTAATGCAAAGCAGCCGAAATTAGTTGGAACCAGAGGCATAGCCATGGGGGAGATTTTGGGGATTCCAACCCCCCATGAAAACAGAGCCAACATTAAATGAAAGCATACGAGAGGATGGCCTCTCGCATTTATGCCATACAAACACCACTGGATATTCGCAGGGTTAACTTGTTATAATAAATCAATTTATACTTTCATTTGATTTTGGGAGGAAATCCCTTCCTCTGGATTGTAGATAACGCAGTGGTAACTTCATGGTTCTAAAACCTGGCTGAGCTTTACTTTACTATTACTACCATTAACACTAACTATTTCTTCAGCATGAGATTACTTATATGGAAACTAAGTTATCATAGAGGCAGAATGAACCTTTCAAGCACACTTTGGTAGGAATAGAACGGAAGAGAGAAAAGCGTTGGAACGACCCGCCATGCCCTCTGTCGTGGGCTTCGTTAATTTCAGACATTTTCCCGTCTATTAAGCGCTGATAGGCTCAGGACATGGGAAGGGGCGCCCATTTATTCATACTCGCTCGTATTCGTTCCTCTTCCCATGATTACGCCCCCGCTCATCCTTCCCATTCTCATTTCACATAATCTAGATACATCTCTACCGGATTCTGCATCTCTCTCATTTCACGATATATTTGCGACAGATACTTCAAAGCGAACGAGAATCCTTCTGATGGATTCCGCAGGGCTTCAACCTACGCTCTAAAGCAAAACAAAAGCCCTTTATTTTACGCTTGACAAAAGCGACTTCTTCCGGGCAATGTTACAATTAGCTCGTGAAAGGAATTTTATTCGCACTAACTCTTCAGTCATCTGCCTTATGTGTACGAAATAACTTTTTTTCTGGCTTGCAGACTGGAATAAATACGATGAGGCTTCTGTGCCCTTCCAAAGTTTCCAATTTCAGAAGGTTGCTTATTAAGCTTAATTCGGCAATACAAAAAAATACTTATTAGCTGCAATACAATTACACCAAACGGTCGTGCACAGGTGGATCTTGCGTGCAGATTGATCCCTGAATTTTACCAACAAAGTTCGTTAGTTCAAATATCTCATGCGTAAGCCGACCCGAGGTTTCCCCGGAATTATTAAATACCGCTAAACTAATGAAAGTGAATTAATTCCAGATTCATTTCCAAAGTACGCATTATCAATTATTATTGGATAAATGTACATAATTTAATATTTTTAACACGCTGGTTCGAATCGTATTTAACAATACTATCGAGACAATAAAGACAAGCAATATTGCGACACTGGAAACTTCAGATTCTAGGAGGTTAGTAAAACTCGATTGCATGATTGATCGCTTCAAGATAATCGGTATTTTTCATTTCGCCTTGTTGGATACTAAATAACATAACATGTTACTATGCTAAATATAAATAGTAAAATGGTACCTTCCTCGTGCGCTAGAGTACTCTGGATATTTACCCTTGAAATTTTGCACTAAAAGATTGAGTTTTAGACAGGTAAATACGTATATAATATACATTTTGGAGTAGCGACAGGTTTCGAAAAGATTCACCAGAGACGAAGAAAGAGATAGAGAGAAAGTCTAGAAAGGAAAAGTTTTGTTCCTCTAGTATTATAACGAAAGCATGTCATTCTATTATCTTTCAGCGTTCTATATTTAACAAAATGAAACCAATCATAATTGATACCAAGAAAAACAATAAGACATGCATAAAACATGAGAATCATGGTTGGGAACACTTTATTAGTGGTAGCTATATTATAATTATTTATTCGAAAGAAAAACAAAAATAAATATTTATCTTCACAAAGGATTTTAAAGTTGATAATTATAAATAAGAACTTATCACTGAATGCTTATAACAAAACAAAAAGAAAATTGTAAAAAAGAACAAAAAAGTTCAAACAGTTTGAGGAAATTCTGCCCAGGGAACCTGACCGCGATTAACCTTTGGATACCAAGAACACTTCTGATGGTATAGCTTTCTATTTATTCGGATAATCTATATACACCTAAATTTAAACATCTGTCTTTGTAGCTATACGTAATCAGCTTATTGCAAAAATACACCATATATCCCTGATTGAGAATGCTAAAATACTATTCTCTTGACCGTGAAATACTAATCGCTAGGTATCATGGAAATTCACGATCCTCGACGTAAGCCTTACGAACCAGGATTAATAACATAACAAATTTAACCCAGAACTCCTCGGAAAATGAGGTTGTAGCTTGTGAATTCCATAATTTACTGATAATCCTCTATCACTTTCCTCGGATAATACTTTAAATTGACGCATCAACTTCATAAAATCTTAGGTAAATACGACTCCATAAAAGGAAACGATGTATTCTCTTCCCCTCTTGCATCGAATGGACAGTTCTATTTTCCTTTCCTCTTTTTGCAGCAGGAAATACATTTCTTACAGAATGGCGATACTTATCCTTTTTGGATGACAGAAATTTCCTTCGTAGCATTCTCCAACGCGACAATACGAGTCAGACTCCGGAGATATTCAGAATCCAGGACATACGGTAACCACTTCGCGATATACTCTGCTTTTAACGGAATCCTCGCCTGCACTCAAGGAGATCCACGTCTTCTAGTCTTGAATTGGCAGATTCCCAAAGGAAATGGGATTTTCCACAACGTTCGGATGGAATAATTTTCAATTTTTTAAGATCCACCCTCGACCGAGAAAATACGTAACAGGTCACTGGGGGAAAGAGAACTGAGGCAACCGACTTTTCTTTATGGAAAGAAACTGAGTCGGAGGTGAGGTAACCGCCTCAGGAGAACGCATGCATGCACGTGTGTTTGTTTATTTGTATTTATAAAAGATTATTTATTTCACTTTCTTGTGGGCGGCGATACTTTTATAAGAGTGGGGATGGGAATAATTAAAATCGGGATGGCAAACGAAAAGGTGAGGAAATATACGCAAATCAATTGCAGGAAGTCTTCGATGAGGGATCCAGCTTACTTCGGAAGAAGTGGTTATAAATATATATTTTCCGCATTTAAACAGATTAAAAAAGTCTACATATGTTATTTTCTGAATCGAAAAGTGATAAAATGTAACAAGTTGCCTGGAGATTACTAGTTCTAACAGTGTACTGATAAAAAAAAATNTGATATATAGATTGTAAAATATTATATTATTAAGATTTATTATAGTGGATTTTTGGAGGTTAAATTTGCCTTTTACAAATATTAGTTTGTTGAATGATTCACGATCCATAGTTCACGGCAGTAAAAATGGTATGATCTTGCGGAGATATAGGATGGGTTTCCTTTCTTTCACGGTGAGTAATAGAGATCATTTCATTTCCCTTGCCTATTTCAATCTTACATGTAAAGTAAAGACTAGGAAATTTGCGAACTTAGAAATGCCTTTGGATAAGGGTATGTACGTTGTGATACGACATATTCATTTCGACCGTTTTTTCCACGGCTTTTTTTCTTCCCTGCATCTCGAAACCGCATAAAGGTCTTGGGATGCCAAAACTTTTTTGCCAAACTTCTTTCTCTGACAGCGCTCTCTAGAGGATATTGGATGTGTTGGACTCGCTATCGGTTACGTGTAGAGGCGTGGGCGTTGACGTTTCTTTTCCTGCAGAGTTGAAATCGAATGATTTATACCCGGCGTTCTCCCGCGGAACTGAAGGGGAGACGGGGTGAGTGGTTGTCGAACGCGATAAAGATTCCGGAATTGGAGGAAAAAGAATTCACGATAAGCTGGGATAACTTTACGAGAAGAAAATATAAATCATGATCACCAATTTTTCTAATGCCATATCTGCCATGAAAATTAATCTACGTTTTGTATAAGCAGAAAATATTTAAGAGGAATATCAAGACGTGCTTTTGATTGTAAGTTTTATTACAGTTACCACCTGGATCTGTTTTGCATTATTTCAATAGATGTCAATAAAATTAAGTTTTCGATCTTGAGTTCTAACAATGAATTCTATAGAGATATATTTACACATCATTTGATATCAAGCCTCTACAACCAAAATCTAAAAAAAATTTAATTTATTTCTTTGATAAGTAGTTACAATTTGGCGGACCAGGTGGCAACGTTTATGAGGGTAAAAGAAAAATAATACTACAATTTGACCGGCATTCGCCAAAGGACGAGGGGGAAATCCCTTATAAACCTACCGTTATGTCATGTATACGTCATTATTTCGGGCAAAACTGAGGTTTAATAGTCTCATATTTAATTTTCCACACTTAAAAAGAATCTCCCCGGCGGGGAATCGAACCCCGGTCTCCCGCGTGACAGGCGGGGATACTGACCACTATACTACCGAGGAAGTTATGCAATACTATAACATATTAAAAACTAGAGGAGCACAAGTCAAGGCCCGCGGTCAAATTTCTGCACTGCCTTTACTTTTTTCACAGTATGCGAAGATAAGATAAATACGTATTCTTTAAACGAATATGAAATTACGAAACTGTAAATTGGTCCATAAAGCTAAACTGGCCCTCGCTTAGTGGTATTCAAATAAATATGTCAAAGATCTTTTATGCACAGCGACTTTGAAAAATTAAGATTATTTGAAACATATACAATGTTCCTTTCTTACAAAAACATGAACAGCTGCGACCAGGTGACCCCCGAGTAATGTATTCTCTGTCAAGCTAAACAAACACTATGAGCGCCACTGAACTTAACGATAAAACAAAGACAGCATTCTCAAAAGTAAAGCTGCAATCTCCGACTCTATTTTCAAGAAATGTATCAATATATCACGAAAAGCCAAAACGGAGATCATTTAGCGTATCTCGACCTAATAGAATATCACGTAATGGTTTCCCCGATAGACCCATTCCGAAAGGCTTTCCGATAAGCCCATTCGCAAAATCGTTTTTATCCAATCATCGTCCGCCTCTACAGTTTTTTCCTCGCGCGAAAGAATTCGAGCGTTTCAGACGCGTAGAAGTTCAAATAATAGAGAACTATTTCGGTACGTTTGTAACAGCGCAATTAATCACACTGCGTCGGGAGGGAAACAGAGAGAGAGACACGCTAGTTATTTCCCTTTTCCCTTGGTTCTCTAACGACTTACGTTACGCTCTCCGGATACGTCATTTTCTGCAGAGGAACGTTACGACCACTCCATTTTTAGACGTGCTACACAAAAAGGACAAAATTCCATTCCTAATGACCTATTTATTTGGCGAAAAAACAACGGTCAAGGAGGAATCCGCGGCGACTGGCTGCAGTTTCCAGGAACCGGTCTAAAAAAAGCGTTAAAACAATCGAGAAACAGATATGTAAACAGAGGCTAAAAGTGTGATCTAGGTCATAAAAAACGTAACAGGTGAGTTTGGGATAATGTCAAAGGTTCCGACGTATCTCACTGAGCAATGAATCATCTTTCTTGTAAAACGAAATGTTTTCCTTTTAAAGCCTTGTCCCAGAAGTTACGAATGATTGTAAATGAAAACGATAAGAATATTAATCTCCGAGAATAAAATAGATTGCGGCATTATCAGGTCCTGATGGTCTATCTGTACCAAAACCAGTCGTATTTAAAATACATTTGTGAAAAAGCGTAATTGTAATTTTATTCATACCATCCTTATCTCTGCGAATATATAGATGCTAACGGTATACTGACACGAATAAGAGTCATCAATGCAGTAGTGACCATAGTCTCTCTCAATGATCTCGTTACTGATCATCGAGTACATCGTCCAATGAACACTACGTGTTCATAAAAGTTAAACAGCTTTGAGGTTTGCGTTAAAGCTCCAAAATAGCCGTTGTTTTATCTCTTCAGCTGCTGGCTCGAGCCACCATGGTTTGTTCTCGTGCCTTGTTACAGTAATATCTCATTTTATTCACAACAAAGAATGAAAATTGGGTTCTCTGAGCTCTAAAACCTTATGAATGAAGCAAAAAGTTTGTTTGTGTATACGTGTGTATGTATATAAGAAATGAGAAACGCATGGTTCATATGATAGAATTTAGAGGCAGAAATGGAACAGAAAAAGACTGCTACAGCCGGGAATCTCACACCCGGGTGGGGGACCCGGGTTCGACTCCCGGCTGCGGCAGACTTTTTCTCTTACATTTCCGTGTGTATGTTTACCAAAAAAGCATGAATCAGATGTCGTACGACTTCCAAAATTTGAAGATTGTTAAATGCCTTTACCGAGCAGATGATAGGCAACCTTTTATTCACCTAACTGTCCCCGGCTCGACCCCACAGAAGTCAAAGCGTGTTTACAAGAAATACACGTAGAGTTAACTTTTATCGCTAACAGGGTTCGTTTCTTTTGCAAAACTAAAGAAGAAAGAATAGTCGCATTAAATCGAGACAAGCGCCAAGAGGAGGGAAATTGGAAACAAATTCTTACTTTGGTCATTAAATATAGTTTCCGGTAAGAAATTACGAGAATTTTAATAAAATAAATGAAAATGTTCTAAAATTTTGAGATTGCATACAAACCGTTCCACTGACAACTAATTTCATGGGAAATGAAGCCCATATAAAATACTTGGTAAGAATTAGATACACATATGATAGACCATATGCAGAGGAAAATACTTTATGAAATTTTAGCATCTGCAGTTAAGAATGATTTGCATTGACGAATCGCAGGAACACAGATGCGACAATTTAGGAGTGTTTTATTAAACATTACACTTTTGTCGATGGGATTTCAAAACGATTAATCTTCTAAGTATTCTTTTCGTTGTATAAATCCACCTTTACATATCCATTTGTCTCAGGGTCGATCCCAAACGAGTCAATGCGTTCCCATAAGATTTACATGCAACCTTCATATTAATCGGATGAAGAGTTCTCGAGTTTCCAGCCGGGTGAGTATATCCATGATGGTCGACGTTTCGGCTTCCTCTATAGAAGCCATCTTCAGTCCTGAAGCCATCTTCAGTCTATTATGATTCTATCTCCATAGAAGCCATCTTCAGTCTATCATGGATATACTCACCCGGCTGGAAACCCGAGAACTCTTCATCCATCTGATACGCAGGGAAAGCACCAGATCATTCTTCATTTTAATCGTTTGCGTGATCTTTTTCTATTGCAAAATTAAAAAAGAATAATCGTACAAACTTGAGATGATTTTGGTAAAACAAAAATATTATAGATTCATATTATAGTTGTCAATTGTAGATTTCCGCTTTAAATTGTGAGAACTTTAATGAGATCAAAAATGTTCGTTTTTGATAACCTGTCCCATAGAACTAAGTTAAGACGAAGGATATTAGTTTCTCTTTTGTAAAAATAGGACTAGTATAGTTAATCTTATCTCTATTTTTCCATTGAGAACCAACGAATATGTCAGATAGATTAATATATTTAATAACAATGTCACATCAAACCAAGTATGACACCAGGTAAACATTCCTTTGGAGAATTCTATTTAATGATAT